>CAEFZP010004698.1:25000-31911 GCA_903064625.1 Mallotus villosus | reverse complement strand
TGGTGCATGGTGTGGGTGTAGATCCTCTTGTATCAGTGAGGCTTTCCTGCTTCAGCTGTGGACTGTAGCTGGAGTGTCCTGTGGGTGTGTAGATGTTGTATCCATAGATCTGCATTCCTGCCCTGTTTGATCCAGGGCTCTATCTATACCACCCAGTATAGATAGCATACAGTGTACATACAGTATATTGTTTTACATTTAGACTGTGTTTAGTTTGTAGGCCTTAGACCTGGCTGACTAGAGGACGTTGATTCTGCATGAACTCTGCTGTGATCAGGCGCTGGAGGGTTGCTAGGCTACGTGCTGTAGAGCTCATATCTCTGATATATGAGCTGGTTTCTTCTTCTCTCGCCGTCTGGGGTTGAAACTAACGCCTCCCAACACCTCTTCCATTTCTAACTCTGTTTCCTGTTTCCTGTATTTTAGCTTCAGCTGCACACTAGGAAGTTAGAAGAAGAGGAAAGGAGCGAATTTAAGAAGGAGAAAGAGAGAGAAGAGAGAAGAGAGGCGAAGGAGGAGAAGAAAAGAGGAAGATCACAACCAATGGGATGGCTCTTGTGAGCCAACCAATAGAAGAGAGAGGACAAACACAGGAAAATCAAAGAAAAAAACAATAAAACATCCAAAAATCGACATAAAAAGAGCCTCTGTATAATGCGTTTGAAATGGAAGCGGAGAGGAAAGGCCTCACCTGTATTAGAGTATTTAACATTTTATTCTAAGAAATAAAGTATGTATTAAAAGTGATTTTTTTTGGTTTAACTTGGATTCTCTCAACTGTTTAGATCTTGGTTTCCCAGTGTCTCTATCTGTGCTCACTGCTGGAGTTCCACCATTTCACATGCTCCTTCTCTCCCTTCACCTGTAGTTGTGGGGTTGGGGACAGCTTAGTGGTTAGAGTGTGTCACTGCAGATCTAGAGTTTGAAGGTTCAAATCACCCTTTTAGTCACTTTGGAGTTAAAACCTAAGTGAATACATCAGTACACTATCACTTAGTGCCCTCTGGTGGCTGGAGGGCGTACTGCAGGCTGACTGAGCCTCCTGCTCTGGGGGGGCTGGGGGTTCCTCCATAAACACACCTAGCTGAGGAGCAGTGCCCTCTGGTGGCAGGAGGGCGTACTGAAGCACAGCAGCTGAGGAGCAGTGCACTCTGGGATGCCTGGTGTTTTGTCTCAGTGTTCTGACCTACCTGGTCCGCTCCCAGTAATCCTGCCCTCCCACACGACCAGATACAAACAGGTTGCAAATGCAGTTATTTACCAGAAGCTTCTTTTATTAGAGTGACAGTTTGGGTAGTAAGCAACAAACAGCATGTGATTATTCTTGCACACATTTCCAAAAAGATGTTCTGAAAGCAGTGAAGCCGTACATCTCAGCCGTACATCTCAGCCTGCTCACATGTTGAGATCCTAACTGCTCTGGCACGTAGCTCCATCTTTGGTATTGGAGAAGAACTGTGGTTTGACACCGAGAGAAGACACTCCATCAGATCACGGTCCTGAAGGGGATGCTAACTTCCTTCATCTGTCTCTCATAGTCTTCATCAAACAGTCTAGACTGCTCTGGGCTGAAGTGGTTGGTCCAGTCCCCCACTTCTCCTGAGCAGGAACACAGAGATCCACATCATCAGGAGCGCTCACACACACAGCACATGTTAGAGGTCACCAGGTCACCAACACCATCAGGAGCGCTCACACACACAGCACATGTTAGAGGTCACCAGGTCACCAACACCCAGCAGGGGGTTCTAGACAAGAACCAGAGGAGGTTCCTGGATGGGGGTGGAGGAAGAGCAGGACAGGACTCACCTTTCCTCATGAAGGGGGAGATGGACTGGTCAAACACAGGTTTGGGGATGAAGGTGTAGTTGGCCATGGGGTTGTCCTTCATGGCCTTGAAAGACGTGAGCTCCACGATGCGGCGGATGACATCATCAGAAAGGGACAGATCCAGGTAGCGCATGATGCGCTCTACCTCCCTGCGAGGGTTCTGAGGAGAGGAGGGGGGGGAGGAGGAGGGGGGTGGGAGCGTCTCCATGGAAACACACAGGAAGACGTTTAGAGAGCACACCTTACCTCTTTCATGTCCTCGTAAAACAGGTAGAGGATGTTCCTGTCCTCTCTCTGCTGCCAGAAGCCCTTCACATGGTCGTACCAGGAGCCCCAGGCCACTGCAGAGACACCAGCACTGTTAGAAGGACTTGTGACACGACTGTACACATGTTACAAAAGGTTGTATCCAGGGCATTGTGTGCAAACATTTTTACCAAAGGCACTGCATGTCATTCATCTTACATTCGGTCTATTGAATATTCTGTGCCCCAGCAACACTAACTATCTCCATGTCAGGTCAGGTGACCCTGGACAGGTCAGGTGACCCTGGTCAGGTCAGGTGACCCTGGTCAGGTCACCCTGGTCAGGTGACCCTGGTCAGGTGACCCTGATCAGGTCAGGTGACCCTGGTCAGGTGACCCTGGTCAGGTCAGGTGACCCTGGTCAGGTCAGGTGACCCTGGTCAGGTCAGGTGACCCTGGTCAGGTGACCCGGTCAGGTGACCCTGGTCAGGTGACCCTGGACAGGTGACCCTGGACAGGTGACCCTGGTCAGGTGACCCTGGAGCAGCCAGGTGTATCTGACCCTGAGAGACTGCATCTTACGCTCTCCTCTCATGAACTTGTGCAGGTACCCTTCCCATGGCCCCGGCTCTGGCTGGGTCAGGTTCATACGGTCGAAGTGGTAGTAGCTGACCAGGTTGTCCTTGGCGTTCCTCGCTACGTAGATAGCCTGGAGGGGTAGAGGGAGAGAGAAGGGAAAGGGGGGGAAGGAGAAGGAGGATCTTACATAATTATTATTATTTTAACCTTGTGTCAGTATTGTTTGATATGGGTTCTGCAGCCTTGCAGGTATGTCACCTTTGTACCTAGTGTTCATGTCCTGTGATGACTAAACCAAATATGACGCAACAACAAACGTCTTACTAATCTATTGTTCTTACCTTGCATTGTTTTCCCAGAACCCCTCAGGCACCAGCTGGAAGGGCAGGTGGGTCTTGATGACTCTGGGAGGAGCCATCTTGCTGAGCTGGTCCAGACCTGGACAGGAGGAAGCAGAGACGTAGACGTATGGACACCATCACACACCATCTACACCCGATCATGACACAACAGGAAACAAAAGCAGAACCGACACCAGCAGACACACAGACACAAACCAGCATGACACCAGCAGACACAGCAGACACCAGCAGACACCAGCAGACACCAGAGACACAGCATAAAAGCAGACACCAGCAGACACCCAGACAGACACCAGCAGACACCACGACAGCAGGACACCATCAAACACACCAGCAGACACAAGAAACACCAGAAGACACCAGCAGACACAACATGCACACAAAAGAGAAAAACGCAGAAACAAGACAGACACCAGCACACACCAGCAGACACAAAGAAAACCACAGCACCAAAACACCAGCAAACAAACACAATGCATAACAAGCAGACACACCAGCACACACCAGCAGACACAAGCAGACACCAGCACACACACAACATAAACCAGCATACACAATCAGACACCAGCACACACCATCACACACCAGCACACACCATCAGACACCATCATACCCATACATACACCATCACACACCATGACAGACCATCACACACCATCAACACACCATTCACACACCAGACAGACACCATGCAGAACACCCAGCACACACCATCACACACAGCAGACACCAGCAGGACACACATGCACTAGCAGACACAGCAGATCACCAGCGAGACACAGCTACACTACCAGCTCAGAGTACACCAGCACACACCAGCACACACCAGCATACACCAGGTCGACACACAGCATCACACACCAGCAGACCACCAGCACACCAGCATCACAACAGGACACACCAGCACACACCATGCAGACACAGGCACACCCGGTTCAGCCACCAGGATCACACCATTCACACACATCATATACACCAAAGTCACACACCATCATAGCACCATGACACACATCAGACAACCATCATACCACTATGGACACACCAGCCCACACCAGCACACACCAGCACACACCGCAGACACGATCTACACACCAGCACACACACGCAGACACCAGCGACACATGCACAGCTCACACACCAGCACACACCAGAACACACCAGCAGACACATAATAGCAGACATCACACACCAGCACACACCCGCTAGACACAGCAGACACAGCCACACACCAGTCAGAGCACACAGCAGACACCAGCAGACACCCAGCACACACCAGCATACACCAGCACACACCAGCACACCACATGCAGTACACATGGCCACACCATCAACCACCTCAGACACCAGCACACACCATGCAGACACATGACACACCAGACACACACCAGCAGTACACCAGCACCACACCAGCAGCACACCAGGACACACCATCACACCACACATGCCGACACCATCACACACCATCAGACACCATGACACACCATCAGACACACATCATACACCACAGGACACACCACTCACACACCAGCACACACCATGACACACACAAGCATACACGCAGCCACACACCAGCACCGACACAGCAGTGACACCTAGGACACAACAAATCACACACCATCAGACACATCACACACCATCTCTAACACCATCACACACCATCATACACACCTCATACACCAGACACACTCATCATACACCATCTACACCAGGACACGATCCAGCACACACCAGTCATACACAGTCACACACACGCAGACACCAGCACACACCAGCACACACACAGCCAGACCACAGATGACTCACCAGCACACACAGCCGACACCAGAGCGACACCAGCAGACACCATGCACACACCAGCAGCACACCAGCACACAGCAGACACCATGCAACACCAGAAGACTACCAGCACCACACCAGCACACACAGCACACACCAGCATCACTACCAGCACACACCACAGACCAGCACCAGCCAGTCACACACCAGCCGACACACATGCAGACACCAGCACACACCAGCTAGACACAGCAGCACACAGCAGTACACCAGCACGACACAGCAGACACCAGCTAGACACTCGAGCACACACCATCGATACACACCATGACACACCAGACACTACCAAGCATACACCAGCACACCACCATCATACACCATCACACATACTACACCTGATCATACACCATCATGACACATGCCACACACGAGTCACGTACACCGAACACACAGCAGACACACAATGCAACACCAGTCAACACCATCATCACACCTGACACACCATCACACACATCACACCAGTCATACACCATGCACACACCAGCACACACCAGCACACACACAGCAGACACCAGCACACCACACCAGCACACACCATCAGACACCAGCACACACCATCACACACCATCACACACCAGCAGACACCAGCACACACCAGCCACACACCAGCAGACACCAGCACACACCAGCACAACACCAGAACACACCAGACAGACACAGCACACACCAGCACACACCAGCACACACCATGCACACACCATCACACACCAGCACACACAGCATACACGCACACACAGCACACACCAGCAAACACCATCATACACCAGCACACACCAGCAACACAGCAACACCATGACACACCAGCACACCACCATCAGACACCAATCACACACCAGCATCACACCATCAGACAACAGCAGACACCAGCAGACACAGCACACACACAGCAGACACCAGCACACACCAGCACACACCAGCACACACCAGCGAGACACCATGCACACACCAGTCACACACACAGTCAGACACCAGCACACACCAGCCACCAGCACACCAGCACACACCAGCACACACACACAACACCAGCACACACACAGCACACCACACACAGCAGACACCAGCACACACCATCACACACCATCACACACCAGCAGACACCAGCACACACCAGCCACACCAGCAGACACAGCAGACACCAGCACACACAGCAGACACCAGCACACACCAGCAACACACCAGCAGACACCAGCACCAACCAGCAGACACCAGCAACACCAGCAACACACCAGGCAGACACCAGCACACACCAGCAGACACCAGCACACACCAGCAGACACCAGCACACACCAGCAGACACCAGAGACACCAGCACACACCAGCGACACCAGCACACACCAGCACACAGCACACACCAGCAGACACCAGCACACCAGCAGACACCAGCACACACCAGCAGACCACCAGCAGACAACAGCACACACCAGCAGACACCAGCAGACACCAGCACCACCAGCACACACCAGCACACACCAGCAGACACCAGCAGACACCAGCAGACACCAGCAGACACCAGCAGACACACGCACACACACAGACACCAGCAGACACCAGCAGACACCAGCACACACCAGCACACACCAGCAGACACCAGCACACACCAGCAGACACCAGCACCACCAGCAGACACCAGCAGACACCAGCAGACACCAGCACAACACCAGCACACACCAGCACACACCAGCAACACCAGCACACCCAGCAGACACCATCGACACCAGCAGACACCAGCACACCAGCACACACCAGCAACACCAGCCGACACCAGCAGACACCAGCAGACACAGCACACACCAGCACACACCAGACACACCAGCACACACCAGCACACACCAGCACACAGACACACAGCCACACCATCACACACCGCAGACACCAGCACACACACAGCAGACACCAGCAGACACCAGCAGACACCAGCACACACCAGCAGACACCAGCACACACCAGCAACACCAGCACACACCATCATACACCATCATACACCATCAGACACCATCACACACCAGCACACACCAGCACACACCAGCACACACCAGCACACACCAGCATACACCAGCAG
>CAEFZP010004698.1:0-20000 GCA_903064625.1 Mallotus villosus | reverse complement strand
TGAGGTCTGTTAGATCTGACATCACTGAGGCCTGCTAGATCTGACATCACTGAGGTCTGTTAGATCTGACATCACTGAGGTCTGCTAGATCAGACATCACTGAGGTCTGCTAGATCTGACATCACTGAGGTCTGTTAGATCTGACGTCACTGAGGTCTGCTAGATCTGACATTACTGAGGTCTGCTAGATCTGACATCACTGAGGTCTGTTAGATCTGACATCACTGAGGCCTGCTAGATCTGACATCACTGAGGTCTGTTAGATCTGACATCACTGAGGTCTGTTAGATCTGACATCACTGAGGCCTGCTAGATCTGACATCACTGAGGTCTGTTAGATCTGACATCACTGAGGTCTGCTAGATCAGACATCACTGAGGTCTGCTAGATCTGACATCACTGAGGTCTGTTAGATCTGACATCACTGAGGTCTGCTCTGACATCACTGAGGTCTGTTAGATCTGACATCACTGAGGTCTGCTAGATCTGACATCACTGAGGTCTGCTAGATCTGACATCACTGAGGTCTGCTCTGACATCACTGAGGTCTGCTAGATCAGACATCACTGAGGTCTGCTCTGACATCACTGAGGTCTGCTAGATCTGACATCACTGAGGTTTGCTAGGACATTTATACAATAGGATACTGAGAGTAAGTTATCATCATCCAAAACTCAATCCTAACTGCTAATCTCTATCATTAAGGTCCAGATGCACATGTCTCTCTGAGTCTAGCTGTGGTAGCAGCAGAAAGGGCCAGTACCTGCTTTGGGGTAGGTGGCGATAAGGAGGTCAGTACCTGCTTTGGGGTAGGTGGCGATAAGGAGGTCCGAGGGGTCTGGCTGGAAGGCCCAGATGGGGTCCCAGCTGTTGGCGATGTGCTCCATGAGAGGGATCCCCTTCACCTTGATGAGCTGGAACCTGTGGATGGCGCTGCCTGCCTTCTCTATCGCCTCGGAGTACGAGAGCTCCTTCTCCTCCGCCATGACCCACACCAGGAGAGGGACCGCAGGAGGACCACAGGAGGACCGCAGGGGGTCAGGGACAAGAGCAGGAGATCTAGACTTGAGGGAGACCACAGAGAAACTCTGTTGAGAGTCGTCTGCCTGGTCGTCTGCCTGGTCGTCTGTCTGGTCGCCTGTCTGGTCGTCTGTCTGGTCGTCTGTCTGGTCGTCTGTCTGCTCGTCTGTCTGGTCGCCTGTCTGGTCGTCTGTCTGGTCGTCTGTCTGGTCGTCTGCCTGGTCGTCTGTCTGGTCGTCTGCCTGGTCGTCTGCCTGGTCGTCTGTCTGGTCGTCTGTCTGGTCGTCTGTCTGGTCGTCTGTCTGGTCGCCTGTCTGGTCGTCTGTCTGGTCGTCTGTCTGGTCGTCTGCCTGGTCGTCTGCCTGGTCGTCTGTCTGGTCGTCTGTCTGGTCGTCTGTCTGGTCGTCTGTCTGGTCGCCTGTCTGGTCGTCTGTCTGGTCGTCTGTCTGGTCGTCTGCCTGGTCGTCTGCCTGGTCGTCTGTCTGGTCGTCTGTCTGGTCGTCTGTCTGGTCGTCTGCCTGGTCGTCTGCCTGGTCGTCTGTCTGGTCGTCTGTCTGGTCGTCTGTCTGGTCGTCTGTCTGGTCGCCTGCCTGGTCGTCTGCCTGGTCGTCTGTCTGGTCGTCTGCCTGGTCCTCTGTCAGTATGAACAGTTGATAGTTCTCTCTGTAGTTTCCTGACTGAAAACTTTCACTGTCGTCTGAGGGCTCTTCAGCAGTTCACGTCTCTCTGCATATTTTCCCTCTGATTGCCTTTGGGCCCGGCGCTGCTGCTCTCTGCTCTCTGCTTCCTGCTGCTCAGACAAGCACTGGACCAGGCGTCTGGACACGACGTCTGGACCAGGCTTTGTTTTCAGAGCTCCTTACAACACAGGCTTTGTCTTCGCTGCTGCTTGGCTGCTTGCGTTCTGTCTCGCACGCGTTCTTCCCCCTTTTCTCAGAGTAATCTGCGCCTGCTGAATGTAAACAAAACTGTCTTTCTACACTTCGACTTGCCCTCACACGCTCCCTCTCCGTCCTACAGCCTTTCTGTGAATCACACACTTATTATACAAAGTTGCCCTTACATAACTCCCTGAGGCATGGTCACATTCCTTCAACAATATTATCTGAACGCTGAATGACAGACTTGGATAAGGGAGTGTCTACAACTCTGCTTTCCTGGAAAGAGTGAACAAGTACTGTCCAGATCATGTGGAGACTTCAGCAGGGAGATATATCCCCCTTAATCACACGCATGTGAAGAGAGACTCAAGAAATAACAGGGAGTTCAAGCAGACTGGTTTGAATGGTTGATCAACTAATTTTAATCAAGAAAACAGTGTTTACGTTTGTATTAAAGTCAGTTGTTTGTCACTTGATAGCACTTTAACATTTCTCAAACCCAACTTGAATACCAAAGTGTTAGTTTCCTTCCAGCACACGACCTTAATGTAGGTAAACCCCCAGAATAATCATGTGAGCTGCGTTGCTGTTCCCCATCAGAAGGAGGAACAGTTTGTAGACCGTCTCTAGAGTCAGGAAGCTCCTTCCAGACCAAAGTCCTGGGGTTGTGTGGACTGTAAAGTAGAGCTGTAAAAACTGTTACTTAGTGAGTTAATGGTGAGTTCATTAAAATCAAAACCTAATCCTTTATTTTTGACTCTTACACATTACAAGATGACTCACTTGTCATAAAGCAGCTGGAGTACAGCAGTGTGGATCCTCCCTCTCAAGCCTCGTCCAGCGTGGCCGTGCTGCGGTGGTCCTTCCTGGGGCGCTGCGCTCCCTCTCTCCTCTCTCCAGCAGGAACACCCTGGTCCCTGACGACGCTGCCACCAGCCCCGAGCAGCGCCCAGACACACACACCGAGGAGCTGAACACAGCAGAGGACAGACCAAGCAGCCTGGACTCAGTCTGGAGGGGAGGGAGGGGGAGAGGGAGGGGGGGAGGAGGAGGGGGAGGGGGGAGATTAAAGGATCAGAAGGAGAATGTGAGAGAGGAAAAGGGGGTTGTAGTGTAGAGTAGAGAAGAGAGAAGATGAGAGAGGGAGGCCTGTTTTCCTTTGAAGTTTTGCTGAACTTTGAGTGGTTGAGTGTGTTAGTGAGGCCGACTGACCACCATAGTGTGTCTGTTGAGTGTGTTAGTGAGGCTGACTGACCACCATAGTGTGTCTGTTGAGTGTGTTAGTGAGGCCGACTGACCACCAGAGTGTGTCTGTTGAGTGTGTTAGTGAGGCTGACTGACCACCAGTGTGTCTGTTGAGTGTGTTAGTGAGGCCGACTGACCACCAGAGTGTGTCTGTTGAGTGTGTTAGTGAGGCCGACTGACCACCATAGTGTGTCTGTTGAGTGTGTTAGTGAGGCCGACTGACCACCAGAGTGTGTCTGTTGAGTGTGTTAGTGAGGCTGACTGACCACCAGAGTGTGTCTGTTGAGTGTGTTAGTGAGGCCGACTGACCACCAGAGTGTGTCTGTTGATGACCCTCAGCATGTGAGCCTGGCTGCCCGCCGCTACCATGTGATCCTGGCCCAGCCAATGGCAGGAGTAGATCTGTAATAATCACAACAAACGTAAGCTAGTCTATGAAGCTACGATACGAGAGCCAGGCAGAAGGCAATAAGGGGACACTCTCACCTTGCTGTCCCCCTGGGGGTCTGCTGGGACGCCCCCCCAGTTTCCTCCCTGAGCTGTAGTCCCACACCTGCAGACAGGAACATCATCACTGATATTCAACCATAAAGAGTCCATAAACACACACAGACAGGCCATGATGAGCTGTGTGGAAACAGGCGTGTGGTGTTTGCACTCTAACTAAAACGGTTCCTTTTCTCACTACATGTACGTTATAAAGTGATTTCTTCCAGACTTCTTTTCTGCTGAGCTGTGATTGGCTGCTGTCCTCACCTCCAGGGCGTTGCCCCTCCTCCAGGAGCCAGACAGGATGTGATTGGTTGCGGGGTCGATCTGAAGGGCGTCGCCGCACACGTGAGGACCCAGCAGCATCCTGAGGACGGTAGACCAAGAGAAGGCCTGACTTATTTTACTATCGCCTCCAGAGGGCTGGATGAGGTCCTGATAGGAATTTTTATAATAATGTGTTCGCTTAGAACAGGCATTTAAATTCAGTTGGGGTCACGCTGTAAATGCAGGTTTACCTTACGGCATTCTGCTGCCTGGTGTCCCAAAACTGCCAAAAACACAACATTTCTTTACACAAAGTATTTCATGTAGTAGATCCTTGTCTGCAGTGTTATCCTACCTACCTGTATGGTGTATCCTACCTACCTGTATGGTGTTATCCCAGCCCCCAGAGATGAACTCTCTCTCTCTTTCAGGGTGAAAGGTCACTGCAAACACCCTGAACCTGTGTCCGTCCATCAGAGTCCGGGTGGAGCTGAGAGACACAGAGAGAGAGAGAGCTCCGTAAAACCTTCTGAACACGTGACTGATCTCTGGAGGCCAGGCGGGCGGAGGGGAGCGCTGAGGACTCACCTGGCCCTGCAGGTGCGCACTCTCTGGTGAGTGGCCAGGTCGTACAGCAGGATGGAGGAGTCGGAGCCTCCGGTCGCTGCCTTCTCTCCCGAGGGGGAGACGCAGAGAGAGAGGGTCTGCCTGGGCCCCTCGCCCTCCCCACCTCCGCTCAGACCCCCCTCTTTCAGCCCCCACACGCAGTCTCCTCCCCACACGTACCAGCACCTCACCCTGCCGCTCGCGTCTAGACACCACACACACACACACACACACACACACACACCACACACACACACACACACACACACGCACAGCACACGCACACCACACACACACACACCACACCCACACCACACACGCCACACCACCACAACAACCACCACACCAACACCCAACACACACCACACACTCACACACACACACCACACACCACACACCACACACCACCCCACACACACCACACACTCACACACACCTCACATCACCACCACACACACACACCACACACACACACCACACTCACCACACACACACACACACCACACACACACACACACACACACCCACCACACACACACCACACACACACACACACACACACACACACACACACACACACACACACACCACACACACACACACAAGCAGGACTGATCAGATGCTAACCCAGCAGGGTTACCCCTCGGAGGGCTGTCTCTCTCCAGCCTTCTCTCTCCAGACTGTCCCTGTGGTCTGTGTGGGCTCTGCCGGCAGTACTCACAGGTGGCCAGCAGGAGGCAGCGAGCCTGGGGGCTGAGGGTGAATCTGAGAGCCGTAACGGGCAGGGAGGACAGGATACTGGTGCTGTCCTTCAGGGTCTGCACCAGGTCACCACTGTCTGGACGGAATATCTGACAGGGAAACCCAGGACAGGATTATACACCTGAATATGAACCACCATACAGACCTGTCTAAGTACTGAAGGGTGTCCAGCCTCCTACCTTGATGGCGCCATCGCTCAGACCTACAGCCAGCAGAGAGCCATCCTGGCTGAACTGACAGGCCATCACCTCACACCCACACTCCCTGCAAGACGATTAGGAGAATGCTAAATATAATTTACTCCACGCACGCACTCACACACACACACACACACACACACACACACACACACACACACACACACACACACACACACACACCACACACACACACACACACACTCACACACCCACACACACACACACACACACACACACACACACACACAGTAGCCTACATCAGTGTAGGCCTACCACTCACAGCTCGGAGTGAATGTGCAGGTTCCCCTGGGTTCTCGGTGTATCTGTGGTTCGGTGGGGCACCTCCGGGTCCACGTCGCCATGGGGGCCTTTAACGGCGGCGGTCTGGGGTGAATTTAACACCGGGGGTGTGTCGTCCATCTCGTCGCTGTCTGACTCAGCCTCGTCCTCCGTGTCCGACTCCCCGGCGTCTGTGCTTGAGTCGGAGTCCGAGTTACTCAGTATGAACACGGGACTCGTTTTAGACTCCTCCGTTTTCTCGCCCGGTGGAAAGACAGCTGTCATGCTGTTAACACATGTAGGTGAGAAAATAAATAAGAGCACAACTATAAACGCAATCATATTCAGGCCACATCATCTCCACGAATCCTTTAGCCATTTCTGCTCGGCTTTGACGACTACTGTACAAACTGAGTAATTTTTATTCAGTGCGAGCCTAGTGCTAGTTAGTTCACTGAGGTGTTTTCTGGATATACCAGTAATCTAAACTGACATCAGACATTAGAGCGATTGGCAATAAAAATAAATAAACAAACTCACTTTTGCTTAAATTATATTTAGGTGTTCTGGTTTGCCTTTGCAAAATAGTGTCACTGCATCAACAAACTTCCACCTCCGAGCAAGATAACAACTAAGTAACGTTGCCTGGCAACCACCCTCGCCTTGTACGACATTGACGTTATTTTAGTGTCAAATACAAGGAATAAGTAAGCAGAGATTTGAAGCCAGAATTGTTTGGTATTAGAACATAAGTAGAAAAAGCGTGAAATACTTTATTTATTTTCTTGGCAAAAAGAGCAAAGTGGGGAGAAATGTCCAAATACAAATGCGGTTAACATCTATTATGTGTTTTACAGCAGACAGACCGGATATAAACCAAGTTTCCACTTCCTTAGCAACGAAAAGCTTGTGCTCTACTCCTAGTTTGAATGCTTGCTTATTTCTATGGAATTATATAGCGTGGCTAGCCACTTGATCATTCAGAAATCATAATTATTGTTTCCCAAACAAGCTTTTTATTTTGCTCCACGCTTGTAGTAGTATGTAGGCTACATTTTATGGCGTAATCTTGGCTAATTTGTCATCTCCGGGTGCTCGCTACAGTTAGCTAGCGAACAATGTAGCACTAGGCTAGCGAGTTAAACACTATTCATAATTAATCTCTGGTAGAGAGACTGAAGGGGATATCACCAGAGGATGCACAGCCCTGGCTTGGTGAACAGAATGACCATGCACCACCTCTGTTGCATTGTACAGCTACTTGTTGCTCTGTCTGTACATTTGGCTCATGCGGCCACAGACTCAAGTGTCAGTACCGAACCTCCAGCAACCACTGATAACCCGACCCCCGGCCCTTTCAGCCCGACCACCAGCGGGCCCGCGGGGTTCACTTCTGTTTCGCCAAGTGCGTTTGAACCCACGGATACCGCAGTCACTCAACAGTCGGTTTCTACTGTAACCACCGATGTGACTCCGACTATTGGAACCACCGTGCGAGTCACCGAATCTCTCCCTCCACCTACCGACCAGCCAATAGTGATGCCAACAGGTTTACCATTTTATACACCGCGTGTTTATTGTTTACACATCTTTATCGCATGACGACAGATAGTTTAAACTCGACCCCGTGTGTTTTTCAGCGTGTTTGTGTGACTTGACCCCCGCTTTCTGTGACCTTGGCTGCTGCTGCGACGTGTTGGACTGCGGAGTACCTGATCTCAGAACAGTCTTCACCGGATGTGATGAGAAAGTCATGTGAGTGATAATAATAATGAAGCGTTTCATTTATGGCACAGCCTTGATTATTGAGGAGTGCTACAGGCTTAAAAAATAAATTTTGTCAATAGACAAATAGCCCCCATTCACCTGTTACAAGCTGTGTAATCGTGTGTGTGTGTCTGTGTGTGCGTGTGTGTGTGTGCGCGTGTGTGTGTGTGTGTGTGTGCGCGCGTGTGCGTGTGTGTGCGTGTGTGTGTGTGTGCTGTCTCCGTGGCCCAGATCTGGAGACTGTGTTGAGAAGTGGCTGATGTACAGAGCCAACGTGGATCCATCCTTCATCACTGTAACCAACAAACTGTTCTGTGTCCAGCTGGTACCAGGTAAGCTGTCACACACACACACACACGCACACGCACACGCACACACACACACAGCAACATAACCAGTTCTGTCCCTGTCTCTGTCTGCAGACGACACCACAGCCCCCCCAGTCTGTGCCAGCCCTGTCTCAGAAGCCTGCTGTGTTGGACTCCTTCACGTGGCAGCCCCCTGCACACACCAGCCTCCACACCAAACACTTCTACAGGGTACAACTCCCTTGCACCCTATTCTTTCACTGAAATGTGTTTCCAGTAAAGTTCTACAACCCTTTTACATCCATATCTCCCAACTAAATATATATATATTTTTTTTATTTATCCTTTATTTAACCAGGTTAGTCTCATTGAGATTAAAATCTCTTTTACAAGAGAGACCTGGCCAAGATGGACAGCAGAACACAGTTACACATAAAACACAATATAAAATACAAGTTCGATATTAAGTACAGTTGTAAATCATAAAAATAAGATACTTAACTAAAAACATTCACAATTTCCGATGGAGTCCAACTTCAAACTCTTAACAACAGCCTTAAATTCGTTTAGAGTTACTAGGTCCTGAAGCTTAAGATGCTTTTGCAGGTTATTCCATGACGACGGCGCAACAAACTTAAAAGCTGTTTTACCCAGCTCTGTACGAGCTTGAGGAACAGTCATGAGCACCATGTCCTGAGACCTTAACGCATGGGGGACACATTTTCTGGACATATACGATGATAAATAACAAGGGAGTTTACCTAAGATCGCCTTGTAAATAAAAACATACAAGTGACTAAGTCGTCTCATAAAAAGAGAAGGCCAGTTTACTCTTGAGTACAGTGTACAGTGATGGGTTAAGGCTCTGCTGTTTGTAATGAACCTCAAGGCTCCATGGTATACAGTGTCCAACATATGTAGACAGTGAGCTGATGCATTCATGTATATATATTTTTCAGACATTTCATTGAGTCGACGCTGCTCCTGTACCATTGAATCTCTGTCGCTGTGATTGTCGCAGGTTGATGATGTCATCCTGAGCCAGTATAACGGCAGCTCTGCACGGGGCTTCTTCCGCCAGCCATCTCCCGGCTCCGCCTCCTCAGCCTGCGTCGACCACAACCCTGCCAGTGAGTCAGCGCTCTACCACACATCCTAGGTTAACTATTACCAGCCGGGGCTGTGACCTCATCACCCTGCGCCAGGTTACCTGTTAGCAGCCGGGGCTGTGACCTCATCACCCTGCGCCAGGTTACGTGTTAGCAGCCGGGGTGACCTCATCACCCTGCGCCAGGTTACGTGTTAGCAGCCGGGGCTGTGACCTCATCACCCTGCGCCAGGTTACGTGTTAGCAGCCGGGGCTGTGACCTCATCACCCTGCGCCAGGTTACGTGTTAGCAGCCGGGGCTGTGACCTCATCACCCTGCGCCAGGTTACGTGTTAGCAGCCGGGGTGACCTCATCACCCTGCGCCAGGTTACGTGTTAGCAGCCGAGGCTGTGACCTCATCACCCTGCGCCCTTGCGTCTGCAGGGTTCCTGCGGTCTGAGTCTCTGTCCTGCTCCCGGACCCTGACGCCCCAGAGCTGCAGCTCAGATCCTCGTCTCAGCTCACGCTCCTACTCCACCAGACTCAGACTCCTCAAGGTGTGTTTGTAGTTTAGCAGACATCTAGAACAAGGCCAGGTTGGTATTCTCGGTCCTGCTCTCTTCTGTTTCCTAGCTCTCTCTCCTAATCCTACACATAAATACATCCTAACCCTATCTGAGCTACACACTCTTATCAACACGATATGTAATAGTAAAGTATGACGGTCCTGCGCCTGTATGAACCTGCCTGTGTCTTCCCAGGCTCCACTTCCTGACTCTGAGGGGGTGTCTGATTGGCTGGTGAGCCCGCTCAGAACAGCGTGTCATTGCGTGAAAATCCTTTGCTCTGTCCCTTGTGTGTTGAGCGGTTATAAGTAGCTTCTGTCTTTTGATTGCAGATTCCGGTCGTTCCCGTGTCTGATTGGCCAGAGCCGAGGGAACACAATGGCTCCTGTCTGAATGTGGTGTCAGAGGTTTGTAAACGGAACATCACAACTCCAACTTTAATACCCTTCTGACAGACTCCACCTTTAATAACCCCCTGACAGACTCCACCTTTAATAACCCCCTGACAGACTCCACCTTTAATAACCCCCTGACAGACTCCACCTTTAATAACCCTTCTGACAGACTCCACCTTTAATAACCCTTCTGACAGACTCCACCTTTAATAACCCCCTGACAGACTCCACCTTTAATAACCCCCTGACAGACTCCACCTTTAATAACCCCCTGACAGACTCCACCTTTAATAACCCCCTGACAGACCACCTGAGTAACAGTGTTCTCCTGGGTGGTGCAGGTGGAGTATGTGATCTGGTTCAGTGGCCGAGGTCAGCTGGTGGAGGCCAGGGTGACGGTGGTCCTGGTGAACAGCAGCTCAGGCGGATCTCTCATGCAGACTCACTCCGTCCGCTACGAGGTACCGCAGCGCCAGCACCTTCTGCTCTCATACACACACATCTCTACCATACAACTGGGCTGTTTCTGATGTTTTTATTCATTTAGTAGACCCTTTTATCCAAGAGACATATAACCAGTGTACATAGAAAGACCAGCAGCAGATCAGAGACTGTGTAGTTGTTCATTATTCTGGTGTTCAGTCAGGGAGCACTCTGTCACGGAAGACTGCCACACAGCTCTGTTGACATGGCTGATGTCATCTGTGACCCACAGCTGGACACGCCCCCTCCCACCCCAGAGCCCCGCCCTCCTGTGGGACTTCCTGTGGGGTCTCCTGTGATTGGCCAGTTTGGTGAAGCAGTCCAGACTGTATCCTTGGTGAGCGACTTGTAATTTGATGGGGCCGGAGACAACTCCATAGCAACAGAACCTAAAGCTAACGATGGCCATGAGATGCTGTGTTTCCCGAGGTGTGGAGTGTGTGTTTCTGTGAGATGCTGTGTTTCCCGAGGTGAGTGTTTCTGTGAGATGTGGTGTTTCCCGAGGTGTGTTTCTGTGAGATGTGGTGTTTCCCGAGGTGTGTTTCTGTGAGATGTGGTGTTTCCCGAGGGGTGGAGTGTGTGTTTCTGTGAGATGTGGTGTTTCCCGAGGTGTGGAGTGTGTGTTTCTGTGAGATGCTGTGTTTCCCGAGGTGAGTGTTTCTGTGAAATGTGGTGTTTCCCGAGGTGTGTTTCTGTGAGATGTGGTGTTTCCCGAGGTGTTTGTTTCTGTGAGATGTGGTGTTTCCCGAGGTGTGGAGTGTGTGTTTCTGTGAGATGTGGTGTTTCCCAAGGTGTGTTTCTGTGAGATGCTGTGTTTCCCAAGGTGTGTTTCTGTGAGATGTGGTGTTTCCCAAGGTGTGTTTCTGTGAGATGTGGTGTTTCCCGAGGTGTGTTTCTGTGAGATGTAGTGTTTCCCGAGGTGTGTGTTTCTGTGAGATGTGGTGTTTCCCGAGGTGAGTGTTTCTGTGAGATGTGGTGTTTCCCGAGGTGAGTGTTTCTGTGAGATGTGGTGTTTCCCGAGGTGTGTGTTTCTGTGAGATGTGGTGTTTCCCGAGGTGTGTGTTTCTGTGAGATGTGGTGTTTCCCGAGGTGTGTGTTTCTGTGAGATGTGGTGTTTCCCCGAGGTGAGTGTTTCTGTGAGATGTGGTGTTTCCCGAGGTGAGTGTTTCTGTGTGATGTGGTGTTTCCCGAGGTGAGTGTTTCTGTGAGATGTGGTGTTTCCCGAGGTGAGTGTTTCTGTGAGATGTGGTGTTTCCCGAGGTGAGTGTTTCTGTGAGATGTAGTGTTTCCCGAGGTGTGTTTCTGTGAGATGTGGTGTTTCCCGAGGTGTGTGTTTCTGTGAGATGTGGTGTTTCCCGAGGTGTTTTGTTTTCTGTGAGATGTGGTGTTTCCCGAGGTGTGGAGTGTGTGTTTCTGTGAGATGTGGTGTTTCCCAAGGTGTGTTTCTGTGAGATGCTGTGTTTCCCAAGGTGTGTTTCTGTGAGATGTGGTGTTTCCCAAGGTGTGTTTCTGTGAGATGTGGTGTTTCCCGAGGTGTGTTTTCTGTGAGATGTAGTGTTTCCCGAGGTGTGTGTTTCTGTGAGATGTGGTGTTTCCCGAGGTGAGTGTTTCTGTGAGATGTGGTGTTTCCCGAGGTGAGTGTTTCTGTGAGATGTGGTGTTTCCCCGAGGTGAGTGTTTCTGTGAGATGTGGTGTTTCCCGAGGTGAGTGTTTCTGTGTGATGTGGTGTTTCCCGAGGTGAGTGTTTCTGTGAGATGTGGTGTTTCCCGAGGTGAGTGTTTCTGTGAGATGTGGTGTTTCCCGAGGTGAGTGTTTCTGTGAGATGTAGTGTTTCCCGAGGTGTGTTTCTGTGAGATGTGGTGTTTCCCGAGGTGTGTGTTTCTGTGAGATGTGGTGTTTCCCGAGGTGAGTGTTTCTGTGAGATGTGGTGTTTCCCGAGGTGAGTGTTTCTGTGAGATGTAGTGTTTCCCGAGGTGTGTGTTTCTGAGAGATGTGTTGCATTTCCTGACTGCTGCTCAGCTGACGGTTCAGGGGGTGTCTCCAGGGGGGTTGTGCTCCCCTGACCCCTCCCTCCGCACCCCCCATCCTCTTCACCCACAACACCTTCACCGGCTGCTCTTTCAGGTACTACAGCACACACACTGTAGTTTTATAAAGGTAAACGACAGGTCAGCCATGTTGATTGAAGAACTACAGCCAAGTGGAGGTCACACTCACAGATGCATCCTGGGTAACTTGACTGATGATGGATCACACACTGCTGGTCAGGAACCTGAAGTCTAAGGCTCTTCTCTCTCCCCCCCTCCCTCCCCCCAGCTCCCCCTCCAGGAACTGCTCTGAGCTGCGTGGTCAACTGTATGGGCTCCTGCAGGGCCTGGCCTCCCCTGACCTGGTGGTGATGAACTTCGGCCTGGAGCCGGACTGGGCGCGGGTCATCACCCAGGCGTGTCCCCAGGCCCCGGAGGTCAGTCTGCCTCCAGCCAGCCTCTCTGGGGCTCCTCTCTGGGTCCTCTCTGGAGCTCCTCTCTGGGTCCTCTCTGGAGCTCCTCTCTGGGGCTCCTCTCTGGGGCTCCTCTCTGGAGCTCCTCTCTGGGGCTCCTCTCTGGGGCTCCTCTCTGGAGCTCCTCTCTGGGGCTCCTCTCTGGGGCTCCTCTCTGGAGCTCCTCTCTGGAGCTCCTCTCTGGCTCCTCTCTGGAGCTCCTCTCTGGGTCCTCTCTGAAGCTCCTCTCTGGGGCTCCTCTCTGGAGCTCCTCTCTGGAGCTCCTCTCTGGGGCTCCTCTCTGAAGCTCCTCTCTGGAGCTCCTCTCTGGGGCTCCTCTCTGGAGCTCCTCTCTGGAGCTCCTCTCTGGAGCTCCTCTCTGGGTCCTCCTCTCTGGGTCCTCCTCTCTGGGGCTCCTCTCTGGAGCTCCTCTCTGGAGCTCCTCTCTGGAGCTCCTCTCTGGGGCTCCTCTCTGGAGCTCCTCTCTGGAGCTCCTCTCTGGGGCTCCTCTCTGGAGCTCCTCTCTGGAGCTCCTCTCTGGAGCTCCTCTCTGGGTCCTCCTCTCTGGGTCCTCCTCTCTGGGGCTCCTCTCTGGAGCTCCTCTCTGGGTCCTCCTCTCTGGGGCTCCTCTCTGGAGCTCCTCTCTGGGTCCTCCTCTCTGGGTCCTCCTCTCTGGAGCTCCTCTCTGGGTCCTCCTCTCTGGAGCTCCTCTCTGGGGCTCCTCTCTGGGGCTCCTCTCTGGGGCTCCTCTCTGGAGCTCCTCTCTGGGTCCTCCTCTCTGGGTCCTCCTCTCTGGGGCTCCTCTCTGGAGCTCCTCTCTGGAGCTCCTCTCTGGGGCTCCTCTCTGGAGCTCCTCTCTGGGTCCTCCTCTCTGGGTCCTCCTCTCTGGGGCTCCTCTCTGGAGCTCCTCTCTGGAGCTCCTCTCTGGGGCTCCTCTCTGGAGCTCCTCTCTGGGTCCTCCTCTCTGGGTCCTCCTCTCTGGGGCTCCTCTCTGGAGCTCCTCTCTGGAGCTCCTCTCTGGGGCTCCTCTCTGGAGCTCCTCTCTGGGTCCTCCTCTCTGGGTCCTCCTCTCTGGAGCTCCTCTCTGGAGCTCCTCTCTGGGTCTCCTCTCTGGAGCTCACACTCACACTAGAGTCGTGTTTCACTAACACAGGATGGTCATGTGGATGATGGTCATATTGAGGATGTAGGTTTAGATGTTCTATCCAGTAATGTCCCCCCCCCTCTCTCAGGACGAGTCGTGTGAGACAGGCTGTCTGCTGCCACGCTCCCTCTCCGTGCAGCTGCTGTGGGCTCGGGTGGGGCTCCTGGCCCTGCCTCAGAGCTACATCCTGGGAGCCAGGTACCAGTTCAGCTGCCAGCTGCTCCAGGTGTGTCCCGGTGGAACTCTCACCCTCTCATCTCACCTGCTGACTCTCACCCTCTCATCTTACCTGCTGACTCTCACCCTCTCATCTCACCTGCTGACTCTCACCCTCTCATCTCACCTGCTGACTCTCACCCTCTCATCTTACCTGCTGACTCTCACCCTCTCATCTTACCTGCTGACTCTCACCCTCTCATCTCACCTGCTGACTCTCACCCTCTCATCTTACCTGCTGACTCTCACCCTCTCATCTTACCTGCTGACTCTCACCCTCTCATCTTACCTGCTGACTCTCACCCTCTCATCTTACCTGCTGACTCTCACCCTCTCATCTTACCTGCTGACTCTCACCCTCTCATCTTACCTGCTGACTCTCACCCTCTCATCTTACCTGCTGACTCTCACCCTCTCATCTTACCTGCTGACTCTCACCCTCTCATCTTACCTGCTGACTCTCACCCTCTCATCTCACCTGCTGACTCTCACCCTCTCATCTTACCTGCTGACTCTCACCCTCTCATCTTACCTGCTGACTCTCACCCTCTCATCTCACCTGCTGACTCTCACCCTCTCATCTCACCTGCTGACTCTCACCCTCTCATCTCACCTGCTGACTCTCACCCTCTCATCTTACCTGCTGACTCTCACCCTCTCATCTCACCTGCTGACTCTCACCCTCTCATCTCACCTGCTGACTCTCACCCTCTCATCTCACCTGCTGACTCTTATTCCTCATCTTACCTGCTGACTCTCACCCTCTCATCTCACCTGCTGACTCTCACCCTCTCATCTCACCTGCTGACTCTTATTCCTCATCTTACCTGCTGACTCTCACCCTCTCATCTTACCTGCTGACTCTCACCCTCTCATCTCACCTGCTGACTCTCACCCTCTCATCTCACCTGCTGACTCTCACCCTCTCATCTTACCTGCTGACTCTCACCCTCTCATCTCACCTGCTGACTCTCACCCTCTCATCTCACCTGCTGACTCTCACCCTCTCATCTCACCTGCTGACTCTCACCCTCTCATCTTACCTGCTGACTCTCACCCTCTCATCTCACCTGCTGACTCTCACCCTCTCATCTCACCTGCTGACTCTCACCCTCTCATCTTACCTGCTGACTCTCACCCTCTCATCTCACCTGCTGACTCTCACCCTCTCATCTCACCTGCTGACTCTTATTCCTCATCTTACCTGCTGACTCTCACCCTCTCATCTCACCTGCTGACTCTCACCCTCTCATCTCACCTGCTGACTCTCACCCTCTCATCTCACCTGCTGACTCTCACCCTCTCATCTCACCTGCTGACTCTCACCCTCTCATCTCACCTGCTGACTGTCTCCCCCCCCTGACGACCCTCCCTCCCCTGACGACCCTCCCTCCCTCCCCAGTGTCCCCTCCGCTCGCCCCTCGCTGTGACCACCGAGGTGACCTTCGTCGACATCACATCCTACCCCAGAACCCCCCAGGAGCCGCTCCCAGCCGGACTGGAAGTTTCCGTTTGGCTTCTTCTCCCGGGGGTGGGAGGAGCTGGACGGACACGCGCTGGACAGCGCCGGCGTCCGCAGGGCCGAGTGGAGCCGCGCGGGGGCTGGGCTAACGCTGCTAGTGGCGCTACACATGCTAACCAGGTAGTCAGGGGCTAACGCTGCTAGTGGCGCTACACATGCTAACCAGGTAGTCACGGGCTAACGCTACTAGTGGCGCTACACATGCTAACCAGGTAGTCAGGGGCTAACGCTGCTAGTGGCGCTACACATGCTAACCAGGTAGTCAGGGGCTAACGCTGCTAGTGGCGCTACACATGCTAACCAGGTAGTCACAGGCTAACGCTGCTAACGGCGCTACACATGCTAATCAGGTAGTCAAGCACTGTGTGGTTGGTTGGTTATAAACTCCAGACGTCAGAAGGTAGTGTTTGCAGCAGGAAAGTGTGACTACAGTTCATTGCTATAAATCATTCCTTCAACATTTCTACAAATTCTTCTTTTTATAAAATTCCTTAATTTATTTTGTACATGTTCCTATAATACAGACTTTGCTTGATCACCGTGTTGTGGTGGTTATTTCACTGAGATAGAGAGAGGTTCCCCCGCCCCCCCCTTCCTGCTGGCCGGGCCCCCGGGGGGGCTGAGGAGGGCGGGGGGGAGGCGTGCGTCTCCGGGATGTCTTGTGGACGTAGTTCAGCAGGTTCACCACACCTGCCGGTGTCATGCCAGGCAGACGGCTGGCTGCACCCAGCTGAACACAGAGCAGAGAGCAGAGGGACACAGCAGGTAAGGAGCAGGAACACAGGAACACAGAGAGCAGAGGGGCACAGCAGGTAAGGGGCAGGAACACAGAGAGCAGAGGAACACAGCAAGTAAGGAGCAGGAACACAGAGAGCAGAGGGACACAGCATGTAAGGAGCAGGAACACAGAGAGCAGAGGGACACAGCAGGTAAGGAGCAGGAACACAGAGAGCAGAGGGACACAGCATGTAAGGAGCAGGAACACAGAGAGCAGAGGGACACAGCATGTAAGGAGCAGGAACACAGAGAGCAGAGGGACACAGCAGGTAAGGGGCAGGAACACAGAGAGCAGAGGGACACAGCAAGTAAGGGGCAGGAACACAAGAGAGCAGAGGGACACAGCAGGTAAGGAGCAGGAACACAGAGAGCAGAGGGACACAGCAGGTAAGGGGCAGGAACACAGAGAGCAGAGGGACACAGCAAGTAAGGGGCAGGAACACAAGAGAGCAGAGGGACACAGCAGGTAAGGAGCAGGAACACAGAGAGCAGAGGGACACAGCAGGTAAGGGGCAGGAACACAGAGAGCAGAGGGACACAGCAAGTAAGGGGCAGGAACACAAGAGAGCAGAGGGACACAGCAGGTAAGGAGCAGGAACACAAGAGAGCAGAGGGACACAGCAGGTAAGGGACAGGAACACAGAGAGCAGAGGGACACAGCAAGTAAGGGGCAGGAACACAGAGAGCAGAGGGACACAGCAGGTAAGGGACAGGTAACAGAGAGCAGAGGGACACAGCAAGTAAGGGACAGGAACACAGAGAGCAGAGGGACACAGCAAGTAAGGAGCAGGAACACAGAGAGCAGAGGGACACAGCAAGTAAGGGACAGGTAACAGAGAGCAGAGGGACACAGCAAGTAAGGGACAGGAACACAGAGAGCAGAGGGACACAGCAGGTAAGGGACAGGAACACAGAGAGCAGAGAGCAGAGGGACACAGTAGGTAAGGGGCAGGAACACAGAGAGCAGAGAGCAGAGGGGCACAGCAGGTAAGGGGCAGGAACACAGAGAGCAGAGAGCAGAGGGGCACAGCAAGTAAGGGGCAGGAACACAAGAGAGCAGAGGGACACAGCAGGTAAGGGACAGGAACACAGAGAGCAGAGAGCAGAGGGACACAGCAGGTAAGGGACAGGAACACAGAGAGCAGAGGGACACAGCAGGTAAGGGACAGGAACACAGAGAGCAGAGGGACACAGCAAGTAAGGGACAGGTAACAGAGAGCAGAGGGACACAGCAAGTAAGGGACAGGAACACAGAGAGCAGAGGGACACAGCAGGTAAGGGACAGGAACACAGAGAGCAGAGAGCAGAGGGACACAGTAGGTAAGGGGCAGGAACACAGAGAGCAGAGAGCAGAGGGGCACAGCAGGTAAGGGGCAGGAACACAGAGAGCAGAGAGCAGAGGGGCACAGCAAGTAAGGGGCAGGAACACAAGAGAGCAGAGGGACACAGCAGGTAAGGAGCAGGAACACAGAGAGCAGAGGGACACAGCATGTAAGGGGCAGGAACACAAGAGCTAAACTATGATGAACATAAAGTGTGTCGTGCTGAAGGATGTGTAGAGTAAAGGATGGAGGTGTTGAGGCGTGTTGAGGCGTGTTGAGGCGTGTTGAGGCGTGTTCCTCACCGTGCTGGGCCGAGCGCGGTCCAGAACCTCCCGGACCTCCTGAGAGAGGCCCACGGACAGGGTGAGGTAGTCCAGGTCCTGAGGCAGCGAGAGGCCGTCCTCCCTCCGGATCCTCTCCATCTCCCTCCTCTGCTTCTCACAGTGAGGCCTGTACACCGCTGGACACACACACACGTACACGTCACACACACACGTCACACACACGTCTCTGCATAAGCTGATGCGGTTTAGTGATTTTATATTTGTGAAATTTCATCTTTTCCGATGCACTGTTGCTCGTTTACCTTCAATCTTGAGTCTCTGTGCGAATTCCAGGTAAGGTGAAAGGCATTCTGGGAAGGCGGCGGCCATCATTTGGAAGGTCACGTCTTTATACTGTAACAGATCCAAACCACTACCAGGAGTGGCATGTGTCATCGTTACCAAGACAACACCAGTCACCCGCAACGTTTAGAACATGTAAAGAACTTACTGAATCCATAACTATCAACACCAATCTCACATCCTCTCATGTGAGAGTTCTGACTTGACAGCCCCAGACACCAGGGGGACACAGAGAGGGAGAGAGACACAGAGAGAGAGACACAGAGAGAGAGACACAGAGAGAGAGACACAGAGAGAGAGACACAGAGAGAGAGACACACAGACACACAGACTCACCTCAGGGTGGAGCTCTTGGTCTCACTCACTCCCACGAGGCCCAGCTTGTCCCTCCAGCGGCTAGCCGGCAGACGGAGTGAGAGCAGGGCGTCCAGACCTCCCTGGAGCGCCTGGCTCACCCTCACCACCTCCTGGTGACGTCGGGGGCGACACGCAGCCCACCTCCTCAAACCCTGCCAGGGTCAAAGGTCAACCAGGGGGGGAACGGTTAGTTACCATAGTTACTGTAGTCATGACGAGGGTTGAGAGAATGGATTGAATTGTGACGTAGGGAGCTACTGAACAGTGAGTGTAAACACAGACCTCTGGGTGTGAGGCGCAGGTCGTACTGAACAGTGTAAACACAGACCTCTGGGTGTGAGGCGCAGGTCGTACTGAACAGTGTGAACACAGACCTCTGAGGGTGAGGCGCAGGTGAACAGTGAGTGTAAACACAGACCTCTGGGTGTGAGGCGCAGGTGAACAGTGAGTGTGTAAACACAGACCTCTGGGTGTGAGGCGCAGGTCTGCGTTGTCGGGTCTGAGTGAGGTCCTGAACTCGGCCCGGCTGGTGAACATGCGGTACGGTTCTGTCACCCCACGACCCACCAGGTCGTCCACCAGAACGCCGATGTAGCTCTGGGTCCTGGACAGCGCCAGGGGGGGCAGGGAGAGGGCGGACCGGCCGGCGTTCACCCCCGCCCACAGACCCTGCGGAGGGGCAGGACAGGGTGAGACTAGGAGGGGCCCCAGGGGGCCACACCAGGATACCAGAAAATATTTAAGTACAAATACTTAGTTACTTTCCATCTCTGTTTGTTACTTGGGATGATTATGCTAAATCAAGACATTATTAGTTCTTGTACAGGTAAGGAATCCAGTTTGTAACTGTAGCATCTCCTCCTGTCCTGTGGGGGCGCTGTGGGCCCTACCTGAGCTGCTGCCTCCTCGTACCCGGTGGTGCCGTTGATCTGGCCAGCGAGGAAGAGGCCCTGCGTGCTCTTCACCTGCAGGGAGGGGGTCAGCTGGGTGGGACACACATAGTCATACTGCACCCCGTAACCTAGAGAGGGAGAGAGAGAGCGAGCGAGGGGGAGAGAGAGAGATAGTTGGTGTAACTGTTTGAATGACAGACATGCTGGTGGTACTGAGGTCCTACCAGGGGTATGATGGTGTGATGGTGTGTTGTGATGGTGTGGTGTGTGTTCTGATGGGTGTTCTGATGGTGTGTTCTGATGGTGTG
>CAEFZP010004697.1:0-11503 GCA_903064625.1 Mallotus villosus | reverse complement strand
TACAAAACATTCAACTTCAAATAACATATTTTTTTCCCCCATTAATTAATTGTCTGTAGGTGTAGTGGTAGTGGATGCTTCGGCCATCAGGTTTTATAGGGAATGAGAAGTTTTCCTTTATAGCCAGTGGCCCCCTGCTTACCAGATCAGTCCTTTCTGAGTCAGACAGGATAGATGACCACTCAGCTGGGTCAACTGGATGAGCTGCTGATCCATGGTGTAGGCTGGAAGTTGCTATGGGCGTAGATGTGACATCGATCCCAATGACCACAGAAGTAGAAGGACCTGTAAGGAATTTACATTGATAATTATGATTTGAAATATTAATCTAAGGATATTCTGCAGTTAACTCTGCAAATACAAAGGCTGCTCTGCTGTTAACTTACCTGCCACATCTGCTGAGGTTGAAACAGAGATGGAAGGAACAGTAGGATAAGGGGATGCAGGTGCTGATAAGTGCTCCTCATCTATAATAATTAAAATAAGAATAAAAGCTAGCCATGTTAGATGTCATATTAGAAGATAAGGCCATTGTCTGTCAAAAACAAAACAAATCTCACAATAGTCATGGTTTATTAATATAAATATATATTGATCTTGGATTGTTGAAAACCGACCTGCTGTATCATCATCAACTAGCACTGGCACTTGATGACACCTTCATATGAGTACATAGTAGATTCAACAGAATGTTATTTTAACAACATAAACGATTTTACACAGCAGCAAGCCATCTGTACACTTGAAACCACAACTCTTAATCTATAACTAGCTCTAGCTAATTGAGGCATAATTATATTGGAATATTATAACAATGACCGCAAAAGGGTAGGATCTATGCAAGCTACTCTAGGCTAGCTTTGTTAGCTATAGCTTAACTGTCAACTAGCCAGTTTACATTAGCTCACAATGTAGCCTAGTTACCAAAGTTCAATGGCAATCGAAATTTCTTTTGAAATGTCTTTTGCTAGTCTGCATTCGCCTAAGTAAATCCACCTAGGTGAATGCATACTAGCAAAATAAATGCCCATTTTAACGGGGGATCTAGCTATTGTTATATTTTGTTAGCTAGCTAGTCTAAGTGCTACACTAAAATGATAGCTAGCTCTAGTTAGCTAACGCTAGCTAACGTTGAAGGCTTGTTTGACGCATCTAACTCTAGACATTGAATGTTTATGGTTAAATACGGTAATTAATCATGCAAACATACCTTGATCTGGCAGTTTTTTCTCTTCCTCTGTTTTCTTATTTTTTCTTTTCTCTGCGCCAGAGGAATATGTCCTTTTTTGTGACATCGCTTTTTGCCGTGTCAAATTGGGATTGCCGACTGATCTCTGCTCTTCTCGGACAATCAACGACGTCATGTTGCTGTATGAGTGCTGACAAAGGCAGGCCCCCAAGATAATTTATTAAACCAGTAGTAGGCTAGTATCTTGCTTGCCAGCCGGTCAACATAATATTGAGTTTATTGCAAATTTTTAATAATTACCATTAACATAGGCCTAATATCATTTTAAAATTAAACTGTAACTTAATGTGCTCTTGGGGGCCCCCTGGTGGCGACGGGGGCCCCAAGCAGCCGCTTACTTCGCTTATGCCTTGGGCCGGCCCTGATTATAGAACTACGCTGGAAGTTTCCGTGAAAGTAGCTAGTCTAGCTACAGTAGCTAGCTTAGGTTGCTACCATAGCCAATTCTAAGCAGTTGTGGGTGTGGAATTGATAGCCAGAGAGCTATCTTGTGGGAGACATGTTGTTAGCTAGCAAGCTGCTCTGTAACTTAAATTGGCTAACTAGATCTAATCTTTATTTAGCACATTTAGTCAGCAGATAGCGTTACATCTGTTTGTGTACGTTGTTAAGTCCACGTGCTAACTTGTCGACTACTGTAACTTACAAATCAATTTTTTGAGATAGCTATTGTTAGCTAATATAACGGCTATTTTCCCTTTCACTCATAGAGTACAGTATGGCTGTGAATGTGTACTCCATATCTGTGACGAGCGACAACCTTAGTCGTCACGATATGCTTGCATGGATCAACGAGTCCCTACAAATTAACCACGCAAAAATTGAGCAGTTGTGTTCAGGTAAGCACCTTTTATCTGACATTTTGTGCAACAGTAATCGTAACGGACTTACAAAGGTACATCTTCCAGAGTTTGTAGCCTAACTAGATTAGCTGTATAGCAAATTGTTAGCTATCAATGTCATGGACGTCACTTTTGTGTTCATACAGGTGCATCCTATTGCCAGTTCATGGATATGCTGTTTCCTGGATGCCTGCCTTTGAAGAAAGTAAAATTCCAGGCCAAACTTGAACATGAATACATCCAGAACTTTAAAATCTTACAAACAAGTTTCAAGAAGATTGGGGTTGCCAAAGTAAGTGTTACATGGTGGTGTTTTATCTGCCTGTGTTTTTATTTAGTTTGTTCATAGTTTTTTTATTTTTTTACCATGGAAGACCTAATTGTTTAGTCACCGCTTAACACTGATTTTCAATCTAGATCATCGCTGTGGACAAGTTGATTAAAGGCAAATTCCAGGACAACTTTGAGTTTGTCCAGTGGTTCAAGAAGTTCTTTGATGCTAACTATGATGGGAAGGAGTACGACCCTTTAGCAGCTCGCCAAGGCCAGGAAACTACCCCTACTTTGCCCAACCCTGGAGCAGTCGCAGCAAGTACACCCAGGAAGGTCGCCTCTGGTGAGGAAGATGCTCATTATCCATTGGAAATATAGTTATTCTGATTACCAAGAGTAAGAGAATGTGTGTGCATTTCTATCCTAGTAAAGCTCATCGAACCTTCTGCCAAACCAGCTGCTTGTATCGGTAAGGTGGTTTTATGGTGACAAAGGGATCTTCAGTGGTCACTAAGCTTGTCACTGAGGAAGGCCTCTTTTGAAGGACTATTAGACACTGAAATCACTGGGTTGTTACAGTTTATGTGAAGTGAGGATACAAGGGTAAAGCTAACCATGCATTGTCATTATTTCTTCCTTTTTGACGCTGTGATGTGTTGTTTCCAGCTCCCCTTAAGTCTTCCCTGACAACAGCAGCAGCAGCCAAGGCCCCACGGAGGCCCGGGACGGTGGCAGGAGACGAGGAGAAGGTGGAGCTAGCCACGGAGGTGACGCAGCAACTGCATGTGCACTGACACATTTTCTCTCCCCGCTTGAAACCTTGGATTGGATTCAACGTTATTTGTTCATCCCCTGGTCCCTGTTTTGAAGACATTTATACACGTAACCTGTTGTTCTTTTGCTTATAGGTCACTAGTTTAAATAGCACAATTCAGGACATGGAGATGGAGAGAGACTTCTATTTTGGAAAGCTGAGGAACATCAAACTCATCTGCCAAGAGAAGGAGGTAGAAGGAGACCCAACGCTGCAATCGATCATGGATATTCTTTATGCCACTGATGTGAGTGCTGAGCTTTCTTTGTGTTTGTACTACAGTGTTCTCTTCCTTCTCTTCTGTTCTCACTGACTTCCTCACTCCCCGATGCATTCAATCTTATGTACCGTTTCCCAATTTGCAGGAGGGGTTTGTTATTCCAGATGAAGGACAAGAAGCAGAAGAGTTCTAGTCAGTTCGAGTTCTGTCACCTCTACTATGCACACTCAATTTTTTACAGTCACACACAGGTTAGTTAAACACACTTTGAGTGTAATGTAACACCTGGGCACACACACACTTCACTTTCTTCAAGTTCCCTCAAGATAACATACTGTCTGCCTCCTTGGTCCCGATTGATTCTTTTGTTATGATATTGAAAATGTTTTATTAAAAATCATTTATATTTACACTACCTTAGTGTTTAAACTCTGATTGTTCTTCTTTTGTTATACTGTGTCTGCTGTGTTCACCATGTTCTCATATCTTAAAATAATTACACAATTTATGAGCTTCTGGTGTTTTACTGGGTTATTATGTAATGAATTCCAAGGTGTGTATTGCTGCTTCTGACATAGCATAAGATGGTAGCAGACAGACATGGTCAGTATTTTGACAATTAGGCCTCATAAACCTCTCTACACAACGTGACTACTACTTCCTCATATAAAGCGCAGAACAGGATGTGTGGCCAAATGCACATTGATGAAGAAATACTTCCCTCTTGTTGGTTTGTTAGTTCACAGTCATATGAACTGGCATGTCTACACGGCATAATGGCATTTTGCTTCCCTACAATGACAAACCAGGGGAGTAGCGGAAGAAACAGTGGGCGAAGGTTATGGGGATAGAAGTACACAACTTACATTTTCTGAAGAAAGAATAAGCATTGGTGGCTTTTCACTATTGTGGTGTTAGAAATCCAGGTTAGGTGAGGTGGAACCCTAGGAACTGGAAGTTCCTGACCACCTCCACTTTCAGTTTGTTGATGGGAATAGTGGTGTGCTTACTCTTCCTAAAGTCAACATTCATCTCTTTTGTTGTCTGTTGACGGAGTGGTTTATGTACAGACCACACTTGCCAGGTTAGACTCAGAATTTGTAGGAATGTGATTTCTCAGCATTAGGGTTAAAACTGCCCCAGACATATTGAGCTCTGGTTTGTTTCTTGACAGGAACATTTTTTATTTGAAGAACATGTTTGTCCTCCACATTGTGTTGTCCTACCCTCTTATGGGGATACTGAGTAATATTGAACGCAAATACATTGTACTACAAGTAAGATTAATACATTTGATTAGTAGTTTTTGCTATGGTAACCATTAATATATCAATAGAATTGTTGTTTCACTATGACATACTCTATTGAACATTCTTTTTCCCCTTGTGATTTGGACTGTAACAGTTGTGTATTCCAGTTTACTAAACCAAGCCATTACCAGAATACCTTTGTGGACTATCACAGGGACGCGGGAGGATGGCCAGCACCACCAGGTGGCGTAGTTTAACAAGATGACACATGTTACTGATTGGATTCATAAGGACTGCGAGTCATTTAGCAAGTAATTATGGTGTATCCCAATATATTTCAAATGTATTCTAATTCCCTCTTATACATATCTAAATATTTAGTTCCACCTCAGATGGGGATAAGCAAAAACCCAACACTCTCCAGGTAAATCTTGTCATTTGTGAATCTGGGGGCCGTTCTAAGCAGATGTATAATGTAAAATCAAAACAGACTTGGTCAGCAGAGAGTGGTCTATGTTTATGGGTGTATTCTGTCTCACTAGGCTTCGGTAGCCCCTCAGCAAGGAATGGAACCAGAGCGCTCGGGAAAGGAAAGTGACCATGGGGAAAAGGTCAAAATGCCAGGACAAGGCAAAGTGGAGGATCAGATCAACGATGAGCACCTCCGTCGCATCGAGCGCATGTTCAGAGAGGCAGACGTGGATGGTGGAGGGGGTGAGAGACCCACACAGATTTAGTTTGTATCTCTGTCTTAGAGGCATTTCCCCCATGAACTCCTGCTCCTAAGATAGTTGATTCCTCATGACAAAAGCTTCTCCTGTCCACTGGTTGTTCTCTCTCAGGGTTGAGCATTGCGCAATTCCGTGATGCAATGAAGAAGGTCATGGGGGATGTTGATGATGAGAATTTGGATATTATTTTTATGAAGGTTGACGCCAACTGTGATGGCAGTGTGGACTGGGTAAGAGGAAAACATGAATTGTCATCCCAAATTCAGTTATCTAAGCTGTTTTGTGTCAAGAAAACATTGGTTTGCTTTCTATCAAATCGTCTCATACAAACGTTGTGTACACATACAGGATGAATATCTGAACTACATGCTTCTAGAGTACAGAGTGAAACACTCACTGCAGAAGAAAGCTAAGCCACTCTATTTTCCCAAACCACTTAAGATTTTACAAACGTAAGTTACAGGCATGACAGACGAATAGACCAATTCTGTTTTATGTGAGCCTTGTGTCATTTTGTGTTTTTCGGTTTGTGCAGTGGACATTGTGAGATCATAGTGAGCTTGCAGTTCCACTCCTTCCTACCTCCTGTGGGGGAGAAGAAGAGTGACTCTGGGGAGCAAGAAAGGTTCTCAGGGGGCATGTCGGGTCGCACTCATGGAGGACGCTACATATCAGTTAGCCACGATGGAATCCTGATCTTTTGGAGCGAGAGGTTCAAGATACAGCGCACCATTCATGTAAATATAAACCCCTCTCTTTACTATGGCTCACTGGTTAGATGTTAGGTGTGCATTTGTGTAACTTACAATGAATTAACTGGATCTGAATGACTTCTGCTGCAGATTGGTCAGATGCCGCACACGATTGGACAGCCTGTTTGGGTTTCAGATATGGGGCCCTATTTTGACGATCTGAAACGCAAGTATCAAAGCGCAAAGCGCAAAGCGCAAGTGGGCGGGACTCCGGTGCGGTTGCTATTTTAGCAGCGGGATAAATGACTTTGCGCCTGACGCAAATGTAAAAGAGGTAGCTACATTACTTTATGGGTGTGGTTTGGGCGTAACGTGCAATAAGCCAATCAGAGCGTCATCTCACATTCCCTTTAAGAGCAGCGCTTGTTCCATGGCGGATTGCTATTATAACGGCGGATTTGCCAGGCGCACGCCAGCGGTTCACAGGAGACGGACGTTCTTGTCAGGACCGTAAACGATAGAGAAGTGACATTGTATGGGAAAGGCAGAGCAGTTTCATTGCACTAAGTTGCCCACTCATGCTGCTCATTCAAATGTAGCCTATTTTGACATATATATATTGGGGGTAAATTGCCACAGTTGTTACAATTCAAGTTCACATACATACAGATTTCTCATGAACATCTTATTAATCATTGACATGAACGAAATGTAACACAGCTAGCCATACAATAAATCAAAACAATACGTAGTTTCGCAGGAAGAATACCCTGGCTTCGCCAGCAGTGCGCACGGACCAAGCTTGCGCCCTTAAAATAGCATCTGAATAATGCGCCATTGTCTTTAAACCACCTTTTTCCTGGTCAGTGGCGGAATGGTTTTTCGGAAACCGCAAGATAGCACCAAGAACGTTTGCGCCGGAGCACGCCTCCTTTTTCGCTGAACCGCCCCCGGGAGCGCAAGGTCATTTCGACGTGCGCCCGTGGAGGGAAAAATCCGCTTTGCGCCGAGTGCAAGATAGGAATGATACTTGCGTCACTGACAAAGTCAATTGCGCTGGGTGCAAGATAGGGCCCATGGTCTGTCTGAGCAACATTAACATGCTCTCCATCTCCTCCACTGGTCGAGATGTAGGTGTGTTGAATGTCTGGAGAATGATATGGTTTATTTGTCTGCTGGTTGTATCAACATAGTATATGTATGTGTAATGTGTGTGTTCATGTTTGGGCTGTCACCAGAATTCTATGACATCAGTGCCAATAAGTGTGACATAGTCTTCTCCCTGTCGGAGCTGGAGGCCAACGTGATCGTAATGGACTACTGGTAGGCAGCAGCACTCCTGTGTCAACTCCACATTGTTAAATGGGTTATTAATCCAGGCAGTGACCTTGACCCATATGCCTCATTAACTTCTGAATGCTGCCAGTGCGATAATGAGATAATGACAAATGTATCATTTGTGCCTAATGGACAATAATGGTCGTTTGCTAGGGCAGCTCATTCTTGATTTCATGACGTCCTTTTAGGACAGAAAGCTATTTTCTGCATAGGTGTTACCAGTGGCGCCATATTTATCTTTATCTCCTCCGATGTGGTGCAGAATGGCCTCTTCGACAGCACCGCCTTCAAGACAGGTACTGAGACTAAATGCGAAACAAACAGATGAGTAAAGACATTCATGTTCATGCAACCTCTCCTTCTCAGGATGCAATTACCGGATTCCAGTCACAGCACTGCTCAAAAACTCCTCTAGTTTATTTCTCTGCTGTAGAGTTGTAAGTAAACAACCTTTCTCACTATTTAATATCCCTCTTCTGCATCTGTTAAATGATGCTCCATTCATTTCTTGGTCCAGCCCATTCATAACGATTGGGTCTACCAGATGCGCTACATCCCAGAGTTGAACTGTATTGCCACCTGCTGTGCAGCAAGCCAAGCTGCCATGATACTGACAACTCTGCCTCACTCTTTCAAGTGTAAAGTCCAGTATGTGCCCCTTTACTTTCTTTCAAATTCAAATACATGTAGACTTACAGATACTTCCTACTTGTTTGTGGGAAATAGATTCATGTTTTAATAGAGGATTTGTTTTCATTTCTAGAACTGCACACTTTCACCAGAAGAAGGGCATACAATGCTTCGACTACTCACCTGACCTCAACATACTGGGTGTGAATACAAATGTCACACTCAATAATTCTGAGGTTGTCTAACAGTATACACTATATAACAGATCTGTCACAGCTGTTTAGGGATGTGGTGTGTTTCTGGCCTGCAGTGACGGGAGGTTTTGATAGGGTGGTGAGAGTCTGGAACCCCTACCTCACCAATAAGGCCACATCCCACATGAAGGGTCATGCTGCTGGCATCATTCACATTGCTGTCAACGGCAAAGACAACCAGATCATTAGTGTGTCCAAGGACAAGGTCAGAAACCAATGTAACCTGTCCTCACCTTCACGGCCAGGTTCACAGACACTTGGCTTTCTTCTCTTCCAGCAGTTCATCATGGCTTGATATTATTTTAGATTTCTCTCTCACTCCACTTCAGAATGTGCGTGTCTGGGACCTGCTGGACTGTACCTGCGTCCAGAACATCCATTCCAGAAATGTCAATTTGGGCCGCTCCTCCATCTCCAGAATCTACTACAACCACACCAGTAACACCATGGTGTTGGCTTCATGCCTTGTGTGTTAATGGTTGAAGCTAACATATAGACACACACAGACACAGAAACTCGTGGTATTGGTTGAGGTCTTTATGTGTATTGTTGCGTCTTGTTGTGTATGTGTGGTGCAGGTTGGGGTTTTGCAAGGCGCCATAGATGAGGTGGACAGTTCCCAACCCAAAACAGTAACATCACATGAAAAGCCACTCTGTGCTGCACTCTACAACCCCAATTTCAAACAGGTTGGTGGGTCAGTGACTGAGTTACTAAAAGGTAGCTAATGTGCAGAGATGCCCCCCTCCCCAAATCTATATACACACACACATATCAAGCCATCCTTGTCCAGGTGGTGAGTGGCTGCCATGCAGGGGTGGTGAGTGTGTGGGACATCCAGACAGGAGAGAAGGTGATGCAGTTCCAGACCATCCCTGAGCGGCCAGCAGAGATCACTGCAATGGCTTTTGATGAATTCAAACGCCGCCTTATCACAGGCTCAAACAATGGTACCATACGCCTCTGGAACTTCAACAATGGAGCTCTACTCTCTGAAATTTCCCTGGTGGATGATCAGGAGGTTAGTTTAGACAGTGACCAGAATGACTTGTAAGCTTGTTTACTCTGGACGTTATGGATGTTCTGTACTGTATGTTCTTGTGGACAGGTCACAGGGATCATATACATCAATGAGAGGATCTATGTGTCAGGCTGGGGGAAAAAAGTCATGTGGTATCTGTGAGTGATTCCTACAAACATTCTGTAGTAAGTAAATGGCCCACTTTTCTGTGTATACAGTCCTTCTATTTCCTCCTACCTGTGTGTTCATGTGTCAGTGATGCCAAAGATGAGGATGAGATGGAGTACCGTGTGTGGAATCAGTACCACTCTGAGGACATCTACTCCATGCACGCCCACAGCAGCAAGATGCTGGTGACCGCCTCCTACAGTGGTGACATCATCGTCTGGAACATCGATTCGGGTCAAGCCTTTTGCCGCTTCAACGCAAGCGAAAGCCCGTTGCCGTTAATACCCATACGGGTGAGGCTAGTGTGCCAGTCTTTACATTTGTACTGGGACCAGACAACGTTTATTTTGGAAACCTGACAACATTCCCCCCATTGCGTAGGTGAGGGACAAAGTGAGACAAGGGTCAGTTCTGAGGCCAAATGCTTGCATGGATGAATGTGGGAAGGAATCTGAGGATGAAGACGACGTGTGGTTACGCTCCATAGCTGTCTTCCTGAAAACCATGAGTCAGTCTGTCGACCCTCAGGTTCGACAAATCACCACCGAAACCACCCCCACCAGCGTCTTAGAGGTACAGCACACTATATGTGTGGTTGCTTATTGAAGGGATCCTTTTACATGTGTACTAGTGAAAACCTTTACATCCCACAGCAAATTAGACAGTACAGCAACACTTTACCAGAACCATCCCTTGAAAATGACACCATGGAACGCCAGCTTAGCCACACAGTTACTTGCAAAGTTACTCAATGTTTACGTGTGTTTGTGTGTCTCTACAAATACAATGCTTACATCTGTGCGCCTTACAGGGACGCAGAGGTAGCATTCAAATTCCAGCCTGTCTGCCCCAACCCCCCTTGGTTAGAGAAGCACGGATGACTAGAAGGGGTGCACTGGCACACAAATGCAAGACCAAGAAACTCAAAATCAACAACATGGAGGAGCTGAACAAGCCTTGTTTTGCAGTGGAGAAGGTGAACAAACAACCAACTGTGAAGTGCTGGTAGAAGAATAACTCTGCATTTTCGAGTAACGATTCTTTCCTGTGTGTTTCCATCTGTGATGTGCAGGCACTGTTCCTTTGCACCCGAGAGCGCAGCCCTGACACTGCAGTTCTGCTCACCAGCTCAGCAGACGGCTATATCTACGCCTGGTCTGTGTACCTTAGCGGGGGGCTACTAGCAAAATTCCGTGCAAGACACAAAGAGCGCTCGATCGTCACTGCCATGTCCACTGATAGCCGGAATCAGATCCTGCTCTCTGGGCACAGCAACGGGTACATCATGGTAGGGAGAGGCTGGATACACCCACACAGCTGTCATGTCTAACATTGGTTTTGCACGAGCATTTGACCCCACCAGAGAAAGCACCAGGCTCATGAAGCAGTAAAAGGAACCAAAGTGAAAAGAAGTCTGGATCTTTTGAATTGTTCCTTGGCAGGTGTGGGACATTGAAAAGTACTGTTACCGTATGTGGAGCGAGACACGCGAGGAGAAACCAGCAAAGGACACTTTGCGTCTGCCGGACCTCATACCCCACTACTGTAGAGTACAGGGCCCACCAAGAGTGGTGCTGGGGCAGGAGAAAGAGGTGACTCAACAAAGTCACACATGCAGTAGATAGGTGCCTCTAAAGTGATATTGAGACTGATGTGAAAACACATTTTAGTCATTAGGTATCTACAACATGTCATTATTATGAATAATATGAAGATTCATGAAGTAATAGACATTGTTACCTCCCTCCCTGGCCAGATTCACAAGGGCTGGACTGTGTCCTTGACCCCCCCTGCCCTCCTGAGTTCCTGGCGCGGCCATCTGAAGAGCATTGTGCACCTGGAGTATGTGGAACGCTTTCGCCTCATAGTCACTGCCAGCCTTGACTGCAACGTCCGTCTATGGACAATTGCTGGGAAATATATTGGTTAGCTCCACCGCCATTGAACACAAACTATACTGTATGTATGGTGAGCCGAGCCTTAGATAACATGTCAAACAATACTACATGAATGCTCAGTCA
>CAEFZP010004696.1:0-121765 GCA_903064625.1 Mallotus villosus | reverse complement strand
TCCTTGTAAAAAACGGAGGACGACAACCACGACCAATCTGCCCCCGTGGAGTGTGCAGGAGGGAAATAGCGCGGGGGCGACCCCGGTCCGGCAGCCAAGTATGACAGAGTGGAGGAGACAGATAGAAAGGAGGGGTGTTGTGTGTGTTGTGTAGTGTTTCTTCCTGTATGTGTATACTGCCTGTAATGTGTGTGTGTATAGTACTTCTTTCAGTGTGTGGGATAGTGTGTGTGTGCAGGAGGGTTGGCAGATCATCAGCACTTGATGCACCCACTGTGAGACTCAATCCTCCAAGCCAGCGGCAGTCAGAACTGCCACACGGGGCTACTGTTCCCATTTCAGCCTGTGTCCGCAGACTGGCCTCTTGGTTTTTCCTCAGCACAGCAGGGGTGCTCATGAAGGCGGCCCGCTCCCCTCCCCTCTGCCGTGCTGTCAATGACTGGAAACCTATCAGCAAACGACTGGAAATGGTACAAATCTGCCTCCCATGAAAATCAAGTCAATGACCTGCATTCCCTCTGCTCTCCCTTCTAGAATTGGGTGACAAAGCCCTAATTGCAAACGAGAAGCATACGAAAGAGAGAGATAGGGAAGAGAGAGAAAGAGAGAAAAGGGGGGCGCAAAAAAAAAAAAGAGAGAGAGAGAGAGATAGGGAATAGAAGAGATGAAGGAGGGAAATGATAGAGAAGAGAGAGAAGAGCGAGAGAGAGAGAGACGAGAGAGGAGAGAGAGAGAGAATAAGAGGAGGTCGACCAAGCGAGCAAAATCTCCTATCATAGATAGTGGCTTCTCATAACTCTCGGCTCAGCGCTTACGACGAAATATTATTCAACGTACAATCGTCTAACATCCTCCAAAGCATATCTCATTCTCAATCGATCTCCGAGCTGGAGCTAGATAATAATACATGATATCTCTCTACTCATATTCCCTCTCTCAAGATCTCCTTACGCTCGTTTCCCTAAAAAACTTACTCTCCGCTCTCCATACAGGGGCTCTCTCTATAACGTTGCATCTCTCATCCGTGTCCCTCTCCCATCGGGCTCGACTCGTAGGCACGCTCTCTCTATAAAAACAGTGGATTACTCGTCTGTGCTTATATTCGTCTCAGCGCCTAATATAAAATGCATTAATCCTTCTCTGTGAGCTCACCGTCAATGATTTGATTGTGGCCGATTCGACATAGTCTTCTCCTGGCTCCCCCCAAGGAGGAGGAGAAACAAAATGTAGGGGGGGAATGTTAAGGAAATTTTCAACCAAACATTAACTTCAGCCTTATGACCCAATCAAGTGGAAGAGAGGACCGCTTTTGTCCCTCTTGGCTCGTCCAGAGAAGTGACGCGGTGACAGAGGAGGACCGGGCGGAAAAAAAGGAAAAGGAACGTAAAGATTTTGCCAAGCTTTTGTCACGCTTTAAGAGCTGGTTTAGTCAACTGCTGTCAGATCAAGACGACTGGGAGAAGAACAGCCACGGTTGCCTTATATCTAAAAAAAAACACTTTCTCTCGCAGCCAAGTCGGGAGAGTCCCAATACATAGAATTACACAGTTACTTTTAAAGGATTTGCATTTTAAAAGATAGCACACAGGCTTGAATGCCGGTCGTTTCCCTGTGGCCATAGAAACAGTAGAAAAGGTGGAAAATTCAGTCCACTGAACTTTAAACGACTTTATTAAAGTGTCACTAATCAGAAGGGAGAGACACAGGGTTTTAGTGTTTGGGCAAACTTACAGAAAAACTTTCAAAAAGCTTAATGACCTGTTAAGAGCATTACTTTGAAAAGCCTTGTTGACAGTTTAATAACAAGGAGCCTCATTGCTCTCTTGGAGAAAAAATGAAGATCTTGAAAGAAGTCAAGAATTCGCAAGAATCTGACTTGCATTTGAAACTTTCTCAAGAACTAAAATTGTTCAAATACTTCTCCATACCTCTACACACAGCTTATAATAACGGAATTATGTAAAAGATAAAGACTGTACTGATCAGCGGCATAAACCGTAGACATAATTAGACGTAACTTTTCCAAATGGTCTAGACTTTACAGGGACATCCCATAGAGAAGCACAGAACAACATGGGACGATGCTCTGACATCACGCTCTGACATCATTCGTCTCCTGATTGTCGGTTACAAATAACACGCTGGCATTTCCTCACCGTAAAATCTTTTATCTGAAAGCAGAAAATTGCAGCCATTACGGCGTTTAATAGTATAACAACCCGAACGATAATCCCCGTCTGACAATGGAGAGGTCTGAAAAGACTGCTGGGAGTCCTGTGTGGAGTCTGCCAATGTGACCAGCGTTTAATCTCCTCTCAATGGAGACCTAGAGAGAGAACACCTCCAGTCTAGTCTCTGTCCCTAAACCCCACACTCATCCATCCACTCATCCACCCTCTCGTCCATCCATTCATCCCTCCGTCCCTCCGTGCATCCATCTGACAAATCCCACAGATGGAGGAGGGCTTCTATTCAACGAAGATGGAGGTCTTGTGATCAGAAAGAATGAGGCTGGTAAGTAGAGAGAGATAGAGGGAGGGAGGGAGGCAGGGAGAGAGAGAGAGAGAGAGAGAGAGAGAGAGAGAGAGAGAGAGAGAGAAAGAGAAGAAGAAATAGCTGTAGAGAGAAAAAGACAGTGGGATAAAGAGAAAAAGAAAGAGAGAAAGGGAGGGGGGGGTGAATTACCATCAGTGTGAGGGATTAAAACGTGTGTGATCTTCCACGCCGGTCCTAATCATATACCCCCTAGATGAATCGCCATGGGACTCGGAGCTGATTTCAGAGCGAAAAATAATGAAAGTGGAACTCGAATTGATGTATGCAGAGTCGGGGAAAACAACAGAGTAAACAAGCTGGAATAATGAAGGGGAAGAGGCTCTGGGTCCTAATGATATGGATTTGATCTGAGGTGACTCCTATGCTTAATGAGGGGAAAAGGCTTGTTTGAACAAGGGTGCTTATTACACATTTGGGTATTTATTAGCATAATCTTAGCATAATTCAGTCATCGCTGGCCTCGTAAATATCAGTAGAGAAGTAGAACTCGCCGCTGATGTGGGAAAACCTTCCTTAAATTCAAATTACCACCAAGCCATGACAAAACTTGTCTACTTCAATGTCATGTTTCATGATTCGTGAATGTAATGTTTAGCTAGCGTCATACCCGTAAAGGTTCATCGTTCTCCATCTTAGCGAGATGAGTTAGAGAGGAGGATATACAGGAGGTGAACGCCGTACCCGACCAATCAGCATCTCACCTCCACCTTCAGCACCCGACCAATCAGCAATCTCACCTCCACCTTCAGCACCAAGCTTCAGTTGAGCCGTTGTGAAACCCAAAGCCAGGTCGCTAAGGGCATGTGACAGTTAAAGAATCAAACGAAGGTTCTATGATGGAGTCCATATGACCAATAACACCAACTCAAGCAGGCCAGCCTGGCAGGACAGAGGCCAACAGGGAGCCGGGTAGGAGCCTGGGTCGAGCCTGGGGTCTGACCTGGCTTCATAAAGATCAGGTTTCAAAGACAAATCCAAGTCTGATGTTCATTCACTGTTACAGGCAGACTTCATCCACTCGGAGCCAGACAGCTCAGATGAATAATATCAGGATGAAATATCCTGGAGTAGCTACGGAGAGTTGGTAGACTGTGGGATAAGTTACTCTTCAACACCTCTGTCATTTGATCCTTAAAGATATTTACACTCAATTATCATCACTCACTCCCACCTGTCAAACACAAAAACACACAGTGACATGTATGATATTTTACATTACTTGGTTAAATAACTGTGGTAGCCTACATTGGACTGCTATTTATTCAGGTGGAGCATATTTGAAGGCACACTGAGAGTGAATGGATTAAATAAAGGAGGCCCTTTGGACTAAAAGTATGTCCTTCATGGGCAACCAATCAAAGCTCTGTCTCCCTAGGTAACACATCAGAACAGTGTCATCCACCGCCACCCAATCAGATCCAGAGAAAGCCCACAGGGCTGATGTATAGCCGGGCCTGCAGTGAAGCATGATGGGATGTAATAACCACATCATTGTAAGCTGTATCTCAGGCTTGTCACACACACACACACACAAAGAGCGCATGTGGAGAGCAGGCCTGTCCTGTCATTCACAGGCCCAGTAGGGCCCTGTCACACACACACACACACGCTAGAACACATGTGAACTTACTCATTCTCCACACACACAGGCATGGATACGCCGGCACGACACGCACAGATGCATGCAAGAGCACACGCTCACACACGCTCACACACACGCACTCTAGAACACGCATATTAACTTACACATTCTCCACACACACACACCACACACACACACACACACACACACACACACACACACACACACACACACACACACACACACACACACACACACACACACACACCACACACACACACACACCACACACACACACACACACACACACACACACACACACACACACACACCTCCTCAGGGAGCAAAAGCAAGCATGACAACTTTCAACACAGGAATGAACTTAATTACGACAAAAGATCCAGAAACAATGCAGCTAGTCGGCTAGCTAGGCCACCCCGATGATTAGCATCGAAACACAGAGAAAAGAAAAGATGAGAGACCGAAAAAAAAACGGTTAAAAAACAGCAACAGTGTCAACGCATTTAAACCCAAACCAGAGCTTTGCCCTGGAGTCTTTTCAGAGCACGAAAACCTTCCAATGTTCCCCGCTGCTGTGTCAGATGTTGTCTGTGTTCGGCGTGAGCACAGCCCAACAACACGCCACCAGAGCTGCTCAGGTACCCCCCCGACCAGCGAGGGTCTGGGTCACGTGGTCCGCCCTGCACATCTCCGCCTGAAAACCTCCGCCAGATGTTTCCAATTAAACAGGCCTACGAGAGGGGGGGTAGAGGAGGGAGGGAGTGACAGCTCACCAGAACAGCCTCTTTAGGAGACAAAGCTCTTTCTGCTTTTCTTTGTCTGACTGGAGATGTCAGTTGTTGTAACGCGAGTAAACAAACTGTAGTTGGAAACATTTGTTGTTTTGTTGCCAGTCCAAAGTCAAACAAATGTGGGCATGCAGTTTGTGTAACTGTTCTTCAGAGCAGACCGATCGTCGTCATCACGCGCTGGTTAAAACTATATCATCTGGTTGGGTAAAGTGCTTTGTCAGTTTGTGCGCGTCACTTTCACCTCCATCTTCACCCGCGCAAACACGATAACATCGTCAGTGCAGAGCCTGAAGCACGAGGCAAGACACTACAGAAGCTGCAAAACAGCCGACACATATTACGAAATTAAGACTGTCATAGCAATCCACACTCTATTCTGAGATGAAAATAAACACCTGCCAGACTAGTAAAAACGGGTTAAACTGTGGTTTATTTTCACACCTAGCCTCCACCACCCCTCCTGACGCCGCCAGGTTAGACGACGCACGGCGCACAGCGCACAGCGCGCTCCGTTCAGAAGAGACGAGCCTGCCATCCTTCAGCCTGGACAGAAAACTCATAAAATAAAAGGGATGATAGCAACAGCATGAACCTTCTATCTCTCTGGTGCCAGTCTATCTCCTTGTCTCCTGTCTCCGACACCAAAGCTATAGTCAGCTCTGCTTCAGGTACAGCTCCAACCGAAAACCGCACAAGCGAGACCACGAGGCGAACAGAAAGCAAAAAAGAGAGAAAGAGGAGAAACAAAGACAGCAAGGAGAGGAGAAACAGAAAAGAAAGAAAGAGGAAAGACAAAAGAAGAAAGAAAGAAAGAAAGAAAGAGCGAGAAAGAAAGAAAAAGCGAAAAGCGCAGGAGAAGCAAGCGAAACAGAGAAAGAAAGCGGAGAAAAGAGAAGAAAAAAAGAAAGAAAGGGAAGAAAGAAAGAAAGGGAGAAAAGAAAGAAAGAAAAGAAGAGAAAGGAGAAAAGACAGAAAGACAGAGGAAGACAAAAACGAGCGAGAAAAGAAAGCTACCAGAAGCCCTAACAGCACACTCGACAAGAACACACGACCTCCTCTCCCCCTCACCTAACTCCTCCAAACATCCCTCCCATTCATCCCCCACCCCCTACCCTCCCTCTCTCCCCCCCCTCACTCTCCCCCCACTCCCTCCCTTCTTCCCTCATCTCTCCTGCCGCTCCTAAATTATCTGTCCGCCTGCGGGAGATACCCCTTCCTGCCTGGGGTCGCATGTCTGACCGCAGGCAGGGGGGGACGAGGTGTGTGTGGGTGGGTGGGTGTGTGTGTGTGTGTGTGTGAGTGGTGGTGTGGGGGTGGGAGTGTGACGTGAGTGTGGTGAGAGTGAGTGAGTAGGTATGTGTGTGAGAGAGAGTGTGGGAGCCTATGTGTGAGTTGCACTGCAAAAACCACACGCACACACACACACTTCCCCCCCTCGCCTAGTTGTCGGCCCCAGGGGGGTGAGGTCTGGAGGCAGGTGACCACTCCTAAGGTCACTCTGGAGGTGCTGATGACAGGGTGGGGGGGGGGAGGCAGGATCTCTGAAAGTGCAACTCTGACTTTCTTTCAAGATGAAACATGGATGGGCCCGAGGCAGAGAAGTTCACATTCAAAACAACAGAACAGCCTAGTGGGAGCAGAATAAATTAAAGGAACTTTGTGCCTGTTTGTGCGATTTAGTGTGTGTGTGTGTGGTGGTGTGTGTAGGGAGGGAGGGGGGGGGGTACATGCATCAGAGCTGCACACTAATTAAAATAAAAGCTAAGTAAAAATATATAAGTCACGTGTTAGAACGAATCATGATGTAGCTGGAATCCATTATTGCTGCAGCACAAATGTGCCAAAATCAACCTAATCCGCCCCTCTCTCTTTCTCTCTCCAGATTGTTCCCTCCCTCCACCAACTTTAAGTAGTGGAACATTCTTTTTTTCACTGAGGCTGGGCAGACTCGGACATTATTCAATAATTTCTTCATCGGAGATCCAGTGAGGGGAGAGGGGAGCTTCATGCTCTGGGAATGCCTACGTTGGGACCACAGCTTACCCAGACAGGTTATATGGCTGAGTTGCTAAACTCTTTTCCGTGTCGGTATTTCAAATCTGATTAAGCTAAAAACAAGAGTGTGCATGGCACTGTCTGGACCTTGTGTTTGATCGTTCATCTTCCAGGGACCCGTGGGGGCCGTGGGAGCCTGTGGGGGCCCATGGGGGGTCGTGGGGGCCCATGGGGGGTCCGTGGGGGCCCGTGGGGGCCCCTGGGGGGCCTGTGGGGGGGCTGGGGGGCCAGGGATTCCCTCCGGAGCGACCACAACCCTCCCTGGCCCCCTCTCTCTGCTCCGACCATGTGCGCCAAACACAGAGGAATGACTGGCAAATGAGGCGTGACAATCAGCATCACGTAACCAGAGAAATGTATTTACAGAGAGAAAATAAACGTGGATTTGAGCTCGACGACGCGTGAAAGCCTCGCGCCATCATTTATTGTTCTAAGGAGAACAACCTGGACTGACGGGCGGCAGGAACCTGCCGAGGAGAAGACGATTCAGGAGACGGGTCTGAAGGAACGTTCCCCTCCTTCACGAGCTCCAGTCTGCAGCCCGAAGCTGACCTTAGTGACGCGCTATTAAGGAATTTAATCTTGGACAATATCATAGGATTCTGGTGTGTGTGTGTGCAGGTGTGCGTGTGCTGGTGTGTGTGTGTGCTGGTGTGTGTGTGTGCTGGTGTGTGCCAGTGTGCCGGTGTGTGTGTGTGTGTGCGCGTGAGCGTCTGTGTGTTCTTCAGTGTGTGCGTGCGTATAATATTTTACAGGGTTCTTCTCATAAAAGACACAAGCACTTAGGCAGAGAGTAGTGGTATCATTGTTTCAGCTTTGGCCTGAGACCACCTACTAAGAGACAGCAGCACATGAATCACCTGCTCGCGGCTGGTGAAGACCCTGACGATAGCCCTTCTGATACGCCTATCCAGCCAAATTACCTCATCTGCACGCACACACACACACGAGAATTTACCGCCATGGTCGTCCTAGTAACCCTAAATCCCCCCACACACACGCAGCAACAAGCGTATGATCTGGTCTCAGGGCCAGCGCGGCTCTTCTACCTGGCTGGGGCTCCTCCAGGCCCTGCACGTGTCATCACTGCCTCTCTGTTTCACCACTGCCTCTGTTTCATCCCTGCCTTGCATCACTGCCTCTCTGTTTCACCACTGCCTCTGTTTCATCCCTGCCTTGCATCACTGCCTCTCTGTTTCACCACTGCCTCTGTTTCATCCCTGCCTTGCATCACTGCCTCTCTGTTTCACCACTGCCTCTGTTTCATCCCTGCCTTGCATCACTGCCTCTCTGTTTATCTCCCTGAGATCAAGCCTCCCTCCTGCCTCTAATGCTCTTCACATTTCCTGAGGCGTCCGGCGAGGTGAGTGCCACAGTGCTGCTGCGGACCTGAACATGACGCTGGTGATGAGAGGGAGGGAGGGAGGGAGGGAGGGAGGGAGGGAGGGAGGGAGGGAGGGAGGAGAGAGAGAGAGGAGAGAGAGGGAGGGAGGGAGGGAGGGAGGGAGGGAGGGAGAGAGAGGAGGGAGGGAGGGAGGGAGGGAGGGAGGGAGGGAGGGAGGGAGGGAGGGAGGGAGGGAGGGAGGGAAAGAGAGAGAGAGAAATAGTGAGGGGGAGAGGGAGAGAGAGCAAGAGAGCAAGAGAGCGAGAGAGCGACACAGACAGACAGGCAGATCGACTTGCAGCTTCTCTAAACACTAATAAGGTCCGTGTATCTCCCCTAGCCATCTGCATTCCTCTGCGGTGGTGTCCAGGAGCACATGCGGAGGGCCGGCGCATGCTAGCTGCCCTGCCTCCCCTGCCTCCGCCTGACTATCCTGACAGGATCCAAAGTCTTCAAAAAGTATATTTGTTTTACACCACTGCTCAGTCCAGAGGGGTGGGAAGGGGAAGGGGTGGAGGGGGCACGCTGGCACAGACCAAAAAAAACAATAAGAAAACAAAGACCACAGAACCAGTGCCCCGCGCAGAGCAACACTCTGCGAAGGCAAAACAAAGGAAGGCCTGTTGCACAGATTCCCTGTGTTTACTTCCAGCAGGAACAATACTGTTGAGGGGAGGTAGAAGTGATGTAGCACTTCACAACCTCTCCAAGAAGTCCTTCTCTCTCTCTCACAATGACGAAAAGAAAACAATCATGGCAGGCACAAGAGCGAGTGGGTCGGAGGGGTGAGAGAGGGGGGGGAGGTAAGAGGGAAGCAGAGAGGGTTGGTGAGGGTAAACTCCAACCCCCTCACCCCCCTCTCCTCCCCCATGAAGAGAACTTCCCACTCCCCCCCCCCTCCCCTCTCCTCCCCTTGTGAGTGAGCTATGCTGAGGTTCAGTGTTTGAGATCACAGTCATTGATAAGATATGCTTGGCTGGGTTTTCTTTGTTCGAGTGTTTACAAAGCATCCCAAACAGCACATACGACAGGAACAATGCTTGTCGTTTTCCCCACAGCTATAAACAGGGTTGAGAAAGTGAAAGAATGTCAACATTTAAGTGTGGTTTTGCTGCTAAAGTGATTGTACTAATACAGGAAAGTAATCTCATATCTTTCAAAGATACCAGTCTCTGGGTACAGTATAATATGCAGCTGTACTTGCAGAATGAGGTTTCTGAAAGGAAAGCGTCTGAAATGTGTTGTTAATTATGTCTGTTATTAGGTCATCTGCAGCGTTTTGAATGGAAGAGATTAGCCTCTCTGTAGCGGGCTAAGTGAGGGAGCACTTGATATCCCTATTTGGCCATACAAACCTCTAAGTTAGATGACTTAACAAGATCATGCCAAATAGTGCCAGATTCTTATAATATCGAAATACCCCAAAGTGTTAGGTTACTTCACGTTTTCAATGGTTGGAAACTGAATCTATAGAAAACGATCAAAGAAATGGATAGCTCAAACTGTTTTGAACGTTTGACCTCTTAAAGAAACGTTCACAACAATACTAAACAAACACCAAACATGGAAGCCACTGCATTTATAGATGGGTTTATCATTCAACCTATAATGACATGTCATTCTAGATTCCACTCGAGAATTCCAAAACACCATCTTTAGAATCACATTTGTTTTTCATTCTAGGAGTGACTAATGCTTAACTATCCCAAACTGGGAGGGTTTAACGTTCCAGCGTTCTCCTTGAGAGAACTTAACTCGTTCCCCCAAGGGGAGAGTTGAAGAAAAGTCTGAAGAGGTGCATCCTATAATGCAAACTCAATAGAGAGCTTAAGTTTCAGTCTTTGAGATTTTCCCTCTCTGGCCTGACCCGAAAATCCTTTCAAAGAGTCTTAAGAGGTCACCTAATTTTATTTGGTCACTTGGCTGCATGTGGAGCTGGTACGGGCCGAGCAAATACTACCCCAAGACCACCCTACTGCCACAACAGCCCCAGGCACATCAATGAAAATGTGAGCCTTGACATACTTAACGCATGAGGACACTCCTAGCTTACAGCAGAGCTAATGACAGAAAGATGTTGCCTGTCACCACAGATGATGTGTCAGAACAACAGCTTGGATGATATTGAAGAAAAACGGTGTCTTGATTTGGTTAAGTCACCGTCTCTGCTGAGGATATTCCAGACCATAACAGGAGCAGTGCAGTAAAAACACAGGACACACGTTTCCATATCCTTAAAGCGGAAAACTGAAACTCAACAAATACCTAGAGAATATTATGGTGGGCATGTTTTGGAGAAGTGGAACAATAAAGTTTTCTTGCCAAAAACACACGGCCTGTCCAAGGTCATTTCTATTTTATAAAGCAGCGCTTCAGAAAAATATATTAAAAAAGGAATTGACTTAATGTACCTACAAATGCAATAGGTGGACCTGTTTCATGTGCGACTTGGACATTTGCACTCGCAGCTTTTCCCAGTCGAGACTTTGATCGTGTTTCATTTAATCTCACCAAATGGATTCAGCATAAGTGAAATGTTCCATGGTGCCTCAGCCTTCCCCCTCAACCTGCTGGAGAGTTATCCCTCTGAGGTCAAGATACAGAGAGAGCTCTCCCTCTGAGGCAGAGAGATACAAGGTTCTCTACCAGAGGTACTGTAGAGAGAGAGCGGTAGACAGAGAGTTCACTTAAGGTAGAGAGAGAGAAAGAGAGAGAGAGAGAGAGAGCACAATAGAGAGAGAGCAATAGAGAGAGAGATAGAGAGATAGAGAGAAAGAGAGAGAGAGAAAAAAAAACACACACTGACCTCAGCACGCTGCGTCCGTGGCTGGTTGGCGTCCGTCTCGATGGCGTACACATCCAGCATGTACAGGTCGGAGCCCCCGCTCGCGGTCCAACTCTGCGGCCGTCTGGATCACGCCGGTGTGGCGTCCGATGGTGAACAGCCGGCCCGCGGCCTTGCCCTCCGCTGCGCACCGCCACGATGAAAAACTCCAGCTTGGCGCCAGAGCCCCGGGGGCTGGAGGCGTCCAGGGAGATGACGTTGGTGCCGGCTGGCTGGCCCTCCTTCAGGATGGTGATGTACTTGGGCTGGGAGAACACAGGGGCCGTCGGGCCCCTGGAGGATGATGGTCATCTCCGTCCTGGAGGTCTTCCTGTGGCTGCCGTGGTCCGTGGCCGACACGGTGAGGCTGTAGACCAGCCTGGAGGGGAGGAGCTGGGAGGCCAGGCGGATGTCCCCGCTGTAGCGGTCCATGATGAAGGTGTCCGAGTCGCCCTTCACCAGCTCGTACTCCACCTCGCCGTTAGCGCCCTCGTCAGGATCGAACGCCACCACCGTGGTCAGGATGGAGCCGATGACGATGCCCAGACTCGGCCACCAGAGCGTTCTGAGACAGGAAGGTGGGGACGTTGTCGTTCTGGTCCGTCACCCATATGGTGACGTTCTTCAGGGCGAAGCGGCGGAACTCCACAGGCACGGCCTGGTCGGTGGCTTTGACCGTCAGCTCGAAACAGATTGGAGAACTCCCTGTCGATCTCCTTGCTGGTCTGTATGAGGCCGGTGCTGGGGCCGATACTGAAGTGAGACCCCCTGGGGTTCTGCTGGACGATGGAGTACTCAAGCTGCCCGTTGATGTCTGCGTCCGTGTCGTGGGCTGTGATGGTCATCACCGACGCGGAGATGGGAAGATTCTCTGGGATGGATTTGAAGATATCCCCCGGGGTGAATATGGGAGGGTTGTCGTTGAAGTCCCGGACGTGGATGACCACGGGGATGGAGGAGGAGCGTGGCGGTCGCCCGTTGTCCTTGGCGGTGATGTTCAGCTTGTACTGAGACTGCGTCTCGTAATCCAGCTTCTTCACCAGGAAGATGCTGCCGGTGTTGGGGCTGATGCTGAAGGTGCCGTGGTTGTTGGTGGCCGTGATGCTGTACGTGATGTCAGAGTTCAGCCCCGAGTCGGAGTCGGTGGCGGTCACGGAGGCGACCAGCTCTCCTATCCTCATGTTCTCCAAGACGTCCACAGACACAGACGCCTTGGGGAAGGAGGGGGAGTTGTCGTTCTCGTCCAGGACGCTGATGCTGAGCATGCAGGAGGAGGACAGAGGCACGGCTCCGGAGTCAACAGCGATGATCTTGAGAGAGTAGGAGGAGGTGGCCTCGTAGTCCAGCTTCCCCACCAGGGTGACCTGGCCGGACTGACCGTCGAGGGCAAACTGAGCCTCCTCGTTGCCCTCGGCGACGCGGTACCGGACGAGGCCGTTGTCGTTCTCGTCCACGTCGGAAGCGGACACCCTGAGGAGCTGCGTCATGTTCTGGCCCGACTCTGAGATGGAGGCCTGGTAAACGTCTTTGGTGAACTTGGGTGGGTTGTCGTTGATGTCTTGGATGTAAACCTGCACTTTGGCCTGGTCTCTGAGGGCCTTGGGGAGGCCCTGGTCTGAGGAGACGACGGTGAAGCTAAACACGGCGGCGCCTCTCTGTCTCATGAGCGCCTCGCGGTCCAACTGCAGAGTGCTGCTCAACTCCCCGGTGATGGCGTCTAATTCAAAGTTGGACTGCGGAGTCTCAAACGCGTATCTGACCTCGCTGTTGGGGCCAAAGTCCTTATCCTCGGCGAAGACACGCCCCACCGGCGAACCTCTGCTCTGCTCTTCCTCGAAGCGGAACACGTAATTAGTGCTGTTAAAGAGGGGCCGGTTGTCGTTGACGTCGTCTAGGATTACACTGACATTGACACTGGCACTTAGTGGCTCCACCGCCCTGTCTGTGGCCACCAGCACTAAGTTGTATCTGTCCTGGCTCTCTCTGTCTAGCTCCGTCTTTATGTACAGCTGGCCGTCGGGAAACACGCCGAACACATCCCTGGTGTTCCCGCCTACAATGTCGTACACAATGTCTCCGTTGAGGCCCGAGTCTTTGTCAGTGGCCTCCACTTTGAAGAAGCGACTGTTGACGGGCTCGGCCTCCGAGATGACGACCTCGTAGGAGAGCTGGTCGAACACGGGAGAGTTGTCGTTGACGTCGTACACGCTGACGGTCAGGATGAGGCTGGAGGTGCGCTGGGGGACCCCCATGTCAGAGGCCAGGACCTCCACCTGGTAGGAGCTGGTGCTGGCCTCCAGAGGGCCGGTCAGGGTGATGAGGCCGTGCCTCTCCTGGATGTGGAACAGGCCTTTGGGGTTCTGCTTCAGGCTGTAGACCATCACGCCGTTGGTGCCCTCGTCCGGGTCGGACGCCTTGGCCTGGAAGATGAGGTGTCCCGTGCTCCAGTTCTCCACCGCGCTCACGTGCTCCACGGCGTGGAGGAAACGGGGCGCGTTGTCGTTCAGATCCTTCACCGTGATGTTGACGAGGGCCTCCCCTGTGATCTCTCCTCCTCGCGCTATCACCTTCAGCTGATAGAAGGCCTGCTCCTCTCTGTCTATCTGACTGGCGGCCGTGATTTCACCCGTGGCGCCGCGGATGTTGAAAAGCCCCCTCTGGTCTCCGGAGGTGATCAGGTAGGTGATGTTGGTGTTCAGGTCCACCGTGGAGGCCGACACGGTTCCGATGACCGTGCCGACGCCCACGTTTTCAAACATGACGAAACTGTAGACCTTCTGGCTGAAAGTGGGGGGGTTATCCTGCGTGTCTATGACCGTGATGGTGACGATGGCCTGGGTCTGAGAGCGCAGGGCTCCCCCGTCTGCCGCTGTCACCTGCAGCTGGTGGGCCGTCTTCTCCTCGCGGTCCAACGACACCAGGGTGGTGATTTTACCCGTGTTGCTGTGGATGTGGAACTTGGACGAGTCCCCGGCAGAGATGATGTACTTCACCGTGCCGTTCCTCCCCAGGTCGGGGTCAGAGGCCGACACCGTCGTCACAAAGGAACCGGAGGGCTCGTTCTCCTTCACGTTGGCAAAGTACTGCACCGGGTAGAAAACCGGCCTGTTGTCGTTTACGTCCTTCAGGGTGATGTTCACCTTCCCGGTTGAGTGAAGAGGGGGATGGCCCGAGTCGGTGGCCTTGATGTAGAGAAGGTAGGAGCCCTGGTCCTCCCTGTCCAGCTCCGTGGCTGTGCTCAGCCTGCCCGAACCCGCGTCCAGACGGAACAGCTCCTGCACGGAGGACGGAGTCTCGGCGTCAAACGAGAACCGGACCGTCCCGTTGACCCCGAGGTCGTCGTCGGAGGCGGTCAGCACCAGCAGCTCTGTGCCGGTGGGAGAGTGCTCCACCAGGGAGATGTGATAGGTGCTCTGAGTGAAGGTGGGCACCTGGTCGTTCACGTCAGTGATGTTCACTATCAGCCTGGTGTAGGAGATCTTAGGCTGCAGCCCCTGGTCTTTGGCACTGATGTTGAGCACTATTTCAGATGTGATTTCCCTATCCAGCAAAGCGGCGCTGGTAACCAGGCCACTGTTTTCACTGATGGCAAACCAGCCCAAACTGTTTCCAGACACGAGAGAGTAGCGGAGATTGGCATTCTGCCCAGAGTCACCATCTGTTGCCGAGACCCCTTTAATGTAGCTGCCTTTAGGAATGTCTTCACTGATATCTACTTTGTACAGGGTTTCCTGAAATATAGGCGGGTGGTCATTGATATCATTCACAAAAATAACCAGGCTAGCGAATGAGGACCGGGACATGGGTTTGCCATTGTCTGACACAGACACTGTGAGGTTGTAGGAGGATATACGCTCTCGGTCTAAAACGCTGGCCACTTTAATCAGACTTAGATTGGGGACAGGTGAGGTGTGCACTTCAAAGTGCCTCTGCTCATTGCCTCCTAAGATGGAGACGGAGATGTTCCCGTTGGCAGTGGGAGAGTCCGAGTCAGAGACGGTGAGTAACGCCACCACCGTGCCAATCTGGGCGTTCTCATCGACCGAAGCAAATTTTGAGGTGGTGGGGAAATATCTGAATTTTACAACTGGGTCGTTATCATTCACATCCAGGAGTTTAATTATGGCCTCCGCCCTGCCAGATAAAGATGGAACCCCACTGTCAGTAGCATGGATGGTCAAGGAGTACTCCTTCTTGCTCTCATAATTCAAACTTTCTTTTATAATGATGGTACCTGCCTTAGGGTCGATTTGGAATGGAGTTCCCTCATCTAAAAAGTACCTGATGTCTGCATTGGCCCCTTCATCTTGGTCTGAGGCAGTTATCTGCAGAACACTTGAACCAACTGCAGCATCCTCAAAAACACTTGTCTGATATTGATCATTATCGAAAATAGGGGGGTTGTCGTTTATATCTTGAATAGTAACGTTCACTTGCAAGTAGCCAAACTTTTTGGGGTCTCCTTTGTCCTCCACTTCTATCAAGAGCTGGTAAAAGGGTGTGATTTCTCTGTCCAAGCCTCCCGTTGAAACGAGATGCAAGAATGCTCCCTCCCCACTAGGGTTGACCGTTATATCCAAACGGAATTTCCTCTGCTCGTTCCCGTTCACTATCCTGTACGTGGTGTGGTCTACGCCGTTGCTTCCAATGTCCGAATCTGTGGCTGTGTCCAGAATCACTTGTCGGCCACTGCTAGCATCCTCTTTGAAGGAAACCACAATAGACGTGTCGGGGAACACCGGAGAATTATCATTCATGTCCAGCACAACTATCCTCACTTCGGTCGGATATGTAGGCTGGCTGGAGAGGACCACAACGTTAATGACACTGCTTTGTAAAACCTCTCTGTCAATTACCGTGGAGGTGTAAATGGCTCCCGTAGTGCCGTTAATTGCAAAAAGTTTGTGATTTTCACTGAAGCGGTAAGTGAAGCTGGGTTTCGTTTCAATCGTTCCGACATAGGTACCGATAGGTTGTTCTTCCAATACCTGAAACTCTTGACGAACTTGGCTGGATGCAGAATACTGCGAGAGAGTCCATAACATCAATAAAATCAAACGAAATCGGCCGAAGCCGCTACCTGTGAGCGTCATGATCAAGATCCCAGTTCACCTTCTTCAAACAAAGTCCATGCCTAAAATGCATCAATTTCGAGTTTACCGATCACTAAAGCATTGTATTTCCAAGTTGCACTACTCACGGATAGTCAAGGATATTTCCACAGATTTAGCGCACAAAATTATTCCAAAAGAAATGTCTCTCGTGTAAAAAAAAGTTATTGAAATATTTCACTCGGTTATAATTCCTTCAACGCAGAATGAATTCCGTATGATGATTGGACGTCCCGTGCTTGTCAGTGAAGTTTCACCTCAACTTCTCTGAGGCAAAACGCAGCATCCGTAAGCCGCTCCTCATGATTCATGTGAGCGAATGAGCTCATAATTATAGGACCTTTTAACAGATAAATAAATTAAAGTCGTTTCTCTCAGTCCTTAAAAGTTATTCCAAAAGTTGAAAGTAATTCAGATTTTTGGGGAAGGAACAACACAGTCGCTGGACGACTCTGCTAAAAAACCCAATGCAATGTTCCCGTTGAATAACTGTGCAGAAGCTCCGGTCATATTATGCTAAGGTTCCCAGCAACTTAGAACAAAGCTGGAGTTAGGCAAACTCCCTCCCACCTGTAATCCTATTGGATAACGGTGCTCCTGCCCGCCCTCCCTCCATCCTTCTCTATTGTAAATCGCAGCCCTTGTCGTGGCTTGCGGAGGAGACTGTCAATCATATAGAAGACAGGCCCCGGGGTGCATGAACAGGTAACTGAAGAACCGTTACTTTCTGACAACTTCGACTATGTTCTCTGTAATATTACATCGAATAAAAGTCGGGCTATATGTTGCGATAATTAAAAGGCAACTTCGGAATGAGTGTATTGAAACTTTTGCCAATATGATCGTTGTCACAAGTGCCTACACATAGTTTTGTGTGTGCTAATGTTCTGTCCACATTATTGGTTGAATGTTGAAGTAGGCCTACACATATTCATATAAATAGCCCTACATTCATAGGCTACAATATTAAGTTAATTGGATTACACACACGCTAATTGCGTCTGGTTTTGTCTTCATTTCCCACGTGTTATATAAAAAAGAATACACATAAAAACTCAAATGTATGTTTTTCAATCTCGAAGTATCAACATAACAAATAAAAAATCCAAATTAATAGCCTACCTACTATTGTTGCTTTGCTAAGATGATGAACGTTAACACAGGTGAGTAGCCCCATCTAGAGTCTAAATGTCGATCACCACTCTCACTGAAAACGTGTTTTATGTCACTGTGTGTTTATAGTGGGTAGATAGCTGAGGACAGCACCTGCAGCTAACATGATTGCGAAACAGAATACATAACTGTTAAAACGAAATAACTCTGCAAGATAAATGTTCAAATTAATCAATTTAAAAGGATCCAGATTGCACTCTGGTTCTCATAATATTTATACTGTGGAATGTCAGTATTCATCTCTCTTATCTCTGGATGTAAGTGAGATTTACGGGTACACATGTACGCCTACATACCAAAAAAGCCACCAACCATCTTTCCAGACACTAACCACTGAGCGAAAACTGTTGAAAAAAAGGACCCCAAAGAAATGACAAGTCTCATGCTGCCAACATGATGTAAATCTAAATACGTGCGTCTCTACATCAGCAGACTTTATATGTTTAATATTCGGCACCTTAATGAGGCGTCGGGCTCTGCAAGGAACATCAAGGTGGGCCTGATTCACAGTCATCCAGCGGTCCTGAGTGAATTACAAACCAGGCCTGGAGACGACGGGCCAGACTGACGTCTGACGCACCCGTCCACTTCAATGTTCCAGCTGCAGACAGCGTATCCAAGTAGATTAGCTTCCCCTCGCTGTGTTTCCGTCCTGACAGCCATTTAACCTGATTAGGCTGGCTAAGCCTGAAGTTATCAGGATGCTTTTAATATGAAAAGGATCTTGTTATTGTGTTTGGGTTCATTCCTGCCCCTCGCAGCGATGTTTCCGTTCGGTCCATCTGACATCTGCTACTCTGGTTGACCTCCGCTGCCTCTGATGTCATTCACGTATGTATTTGCATGACTTTCTACTTTCCTGGAGTTGAGTAATGTGTCGCTGGACTTTTCAGTAGCATCTCTTTGTTGTTGTCATTTAAAGACAAACTCGTAGACTTCACGAAACAGATGTCAGATTTTGAAATACATTTTCCTCGTCTCCTTACCTAAGACCCTTGTGGAAGTGATTTTTTTTCTCAAGTGCACAACTCTGTATGTACAGTAAAGTACTGTACTCTCATAAAATCTGTCAACATACAGTAAAACCGAAGCCAAGCAATAAAGATCAAATGCAGAAGTCAATGAGAGGATGAAGGGGTGCTATAATCCCGAACAGACATCCATGTACCTAATCTAAACTTTTTACTGTCATCTACTGACAACATGGAAACAGAGAGCAAGGCCCAGCTGCAGAAAGGACATGGTACAGTTTATAATTATGCGCATAGATATCCTCTTTAATTAAAGGGCCAGGACATAACTATTCCACCTCAGTCTCGGCCTAGGGCCAGCGTACAGCAGCTTTGACAGGGGGGGGGCAGCGTACAGCAGGTTTGATGAGGTGGGAGGTGGGGGGGGGATTACAGAGGAATCATTGATTTGAGTTGAAGGAAGAAGGGCCACAAGAAGTTCAAGACAAATTCAGTTTAATTGGCTTTTTGAAGCGTGTCACGAAAAAGCTCCTGTGCACTCAGTAAGTGCAGCCCCCTCCGTTCTAACAAGGCCTGTGAAACAACAGCCCCTCCGTTCTAACAAGGCCTGTGAAACAACAGCCCCTCCGTTCTAACAAGGCCTGTGAAACAACAGCCCCTCCGTTCTAACAAGGCCTGTGAAACAACAGCCCCTCCGTTCTAACAAGGCCTGTGAAACAACAGCCCCTCCGTTCTAACAAGGCCTGTGAAACAACAGCCCCTCCGTTCTAACAAGGCCTGTGAAACAACAGCCCCTCCGTTCTAACAAGGCCTGTGAAACAACAGCCCCTCCGTTCTAACAAGGCCTGTGAAACAACAGCCCCTCCGTTCTAACAAGGCCTGTGAAACAACAGCCCCTCCGTTCTAACAAGGCCTGTGAAACAACAGCCCCTCCGTTCTAACAAGGCCTGTGAAACAACAGCCCCTCCGTTCTAACAAGGCCTGTGAAACAACAGCCCCTCCGTTCTAACAAGGCCTGTGCAAACAACAGCCCCTCCGTTCTAACAAGGCCTGTGACACAACAGCCCCTCCGTTCTAACAAGGCCTGTGAAACAACAGCCCCTCCGTTCTAACAAGGCCTGTGAAACAACAGCCCCTCCGTTCTAACAAGGCCTGTGAAACAACAGCCCCTCCGTTCTAACAAGGCCTGTGACACAACAGCCCCTCCGTTCTAACAAGGCCTGTGAAACAACAGCCCCTCCGTTCTAACAAGGCCTGTGAAACAACAGCCCCTCCGTTCTAACAAGGCCTGTGCGAAACCACTGTGGGACTCACGCTGACAGTGGGATCTATTGCGTGTCTGTATTTCTTTAACGTGCCTTTTAAATTGTCGTCTAGGTTCTCTCTGGGTTTCCCCCCAACGTCTGATGTGAGGCCCTGCTGTTTCCTACTGGGCTCTCTGTCTCCTGCAGCCCGGCACTTTCCATCTCCCCTGTCCAGTGCTGCTAGGTCCGTCTCAACAGCAGCATATAAATATCAATCAGTGAACTCTGTGGTGTAGAGTAAGCTGCAGCAAGGACAGGAGAATAACAGATCATTTGTGTAAATGCTTGCTTGCTCCACCGAGGGAAGTCCCACTATGGTCATATTTTTAGGAATCTGGACTTGCTTCGGCCAGCACTTAGGGAATCATTTCAGGAAAGGATTTAACTGGACTATTACTGCCAACACTGTCTAGAATAAAATATATTTCGTTGTTAGCTTTAAAAATTAAAACAAACGCTTATAGAGGAGTTTTTTTCTGCACACACTACCTCCTTCCCGACCCCAAACTCTTGTGTTGCTGTTGCGGTACATGACCACCAGATGTCACCGTTGTACCAGACATTCTGCATCCGAGCACTGTGCCAAACCACACAAGAATACCTGCCCTTCACATAGTGGTGATAACGTATGGCCCACATTACATGCGTTTACAGACAATCCTACTTCAATAAACGGTTCAGATGAACTCTTTGCGGAGGGCCTTCTTCCATGCCTTTGAAAGTGATCTGAAACTGGAAGCCTATGGAGGGGGAGGGCAGAGACAAGCGACTGTGTGTGGTTGTGTTCATTAGTACTGTATCAGTTTCACACACAAGGTGAGGGAGATAATACCCCCCCCAACACCCCCCCTAGGAGGTGCTTTTAACCTTCACAGCCAGAGGTAGACGGTTCTGTACAAGAAAGCAGAGATAGACACAGAAAAGGTTGAATCAGACTGTGGTTCGGTCTATGTGTGCTGTAGTAACACGACCATCATTTGTCTTATTTCACACTGTTTACATCATCGCACAATGGAACTGAAGTGACAGTCAGTGTTTTGGTTGACACAAAACAATAACATTTGATCTCCATAACCAGTAAGTACCGTTGCGATAATTGTATCTGATTTTCAACAGGTGTAAAACACTTGCCACCTAACCCGAATCCTCACGCCCAATCCTCACCCCAATCCCAACCATTCCCTAACCTACCACGTCAGTGTAGGTTCCAGGATTCTGCCCCAAAAGCGCCGAAATACGACGAGTAGGGCTGAGAACGTGTTCCTCTGCTTAAACATTGTTCATGCACACAAGTTGTATCATCAACATAAACTAATATACAAATTTGATTAGATATAATATGCAGAGAAGCAACTAACAACTGTGTGTGGGGGGTACCGTTTTACAAGCTTTGGAATGATCTCATTAACTGAGAAGTGGGCAAAGGGATTTTATTGGCGGTTTAATGACACATACAAATCTATGGTTGCAATCTTTATGATACCTTGTGTCTCCTGTTGAAATGATCTAGGTGAGTCATCGAAAAGTTGTTATAGTTGAAGAGGTGCAATCTAAGAGGGCTGTATGTGAGCAATTAACTGTAAGCTGAAATGGATCTTGTTGCTCTTGAGAATATCAGAGATACAAGAGACATATTTTATGAAGCAATTTCAGTTGGCGATGGTGAATATGGAATGTTTGGATCCCTGCCCGATGTGACATTACAGCACAGCTCTGTCTTGTTAATCTCCATATCCACAATCTTTTTTGATTAGCTTACATTCCATTATCAGTGTTTGGGTATTGGGAATTAGTACACCCCAACTGGAAGTAGGTACCTAATTAAGTAGTGAATTGCAAGAACTTCGAGATAGCTCTCTTCCACTTTTATATCCACAATAACATGATATATGCATATTTTGCAGGGATTCTCGCATCGTATTAATCATCTTTGATAATCAGCATTCATATCCATCAAACAGCCAGGGAAAAGCTGGCTATTGCCAATTACACCAGTCTCTCAGGACAAGGAGGTTCCTTTATCTGTGTCCTTAGATTCTGTGATCCTCAGCAACAGCAGGGGGGGGGACGGGGGGACGGAAAAATGCAGGGCTAAGGATAGATCCCTGAGGCACACCATTAAGTTTAACCACGTATGCATTTTTGAAGTTACTCTGGTATCAAATTCACTGCTACCAACGAGTTGCTTGAGGTTACTACACATTCAAACTCAAGCCCCCTGGACATCTTTTTTTAAGCCCCATTAGGCTCAAACTTAATAAGATCGAATTTGCTATGCTTGGTGGGAAGCAAAATAAATGTGCTATGTCTGTCCGTAGGGCCAATAATAACATCTGGACAAAAACATTTGTAAAGAATACCAGGGTATTCGTGCGTCCGGGAACCGGGTCATGCTGTACATGTTGGCAAGCACATGCAGAGTTCCACCGGGGTCCGGAGATGTTCTGTAATTTCCGTCCCCGTGGTAACCTCTCCGGCCTGCTCTGCGGTAAGGGTGTGATTTCCACATCGGGTGACAGGATCCAGCATCTGTACTGCCTCGTGTCTTCCTTGTCACCTCTCTAATTAAAGACACACTCCCCTAGACTCGTTTAGGTTTGAGAGAGAGCATCTTTACAGGAGCTCGTTTGGAAGCTCCAGTTCATTTGACGGCTCGGTAACAAACCCCTCCGTAGGCCTCGGGATTACACGCCGGGATTACAACCTCCCCAGAGTCTTGTGTTGCTCCGACGAATGACAAAATCCATGAAATTACGAATACAACATTGTGTCTGTCATGGATTGAAATGACTGACTGACGACTGTAGTTTGGAGCTGTGTGGTCGGTGAATATGTTTTGAAAATAAACATGACAATTCTTCAGGCACGACAAAGACGGAAAACGTCCAGTGCTCCCATCATGACGTAAGTGGGTATCATGTGAAACATATCATGCTTCATCTCCCAAACATTCCTCTGAAACATGTCCTCCTAACAAATTGCTATACAGTGTCACTGCGAAGACGGAATAACCCACAGTGAGATCTTCTCCCGGGAATGTACCCCCTCCTGCAGTATCTCTTTGATCAGCCCTACAGGCACTATGGACCAGAGTATATAGTGTTTCTCACGTCCCATTCATCAGCTATAACAACCCAAAAGCGCTGTGATGTACATGATGCATTTTCACCCCGTAGCCATGGAAGACCATCACTCACCATACATACTTTATGGGGATTTTTTATAGGCCTGTAGATGGAATTTCTTCCAAGATGGACGTTTCAGTCTTCTTTATTTTCACTCCCTGAAAACACGCAATAACGTTGATGAACGTAGACGCTGCACGGCTCATCTAGAGGCCTGGTTAAGAGAAACGGAGCAAGCACTTACCAAGATGTGGGTGTTGTGTTTGTACAGTCGACATGCCATCCCTAAACGTGAACATGATCGACAATGTCATTTTAAGATGTGACTAGGAGGAAATACAATCTTTATCGTACTTGTTTTGATGGCGGCTCACTGCCTTTGTGATCCCGTTTCCCCACACGCAAGCAGATGCCATTCATCAAACCTGTTATGATGGACTTTGTCATGATGGGTTTGTGTTGTCAACTGAGCTAATCGTGTGTGACTGAAGCTGTCTCCGACGCCTGAGGTGAGGATGCTGACAGGGGATGTAAAAGTTGCTAGCACGTTTGCATGGCGTGGTTGCAGTTCTGCTAGCATGGTGTGGTTGCAGTTCTGCTAGCATGGTGTAGCTTTTCTGCTAGCATGGTGTGGTTGCAGTTCTGCTAGCATGGTGTAGCTTTTCTGCTAGCATGGTGTAGCTTTTCTGCTAGCATGGTGTGGTTGAATCCAGTTCTGCAAACATTGCATGGTCGTCTCTAGTGGTTGTGGGTGATTGTGCCAGCATGGCATGCTTTGCATGGCAGTTTGGTAGCATGGTGTGGTTGAATGCAGTTAATGTTAGCATGGCGTTCTGCTAGCACCAAGGGAATTGTGATATCATGGCCACATCATAAAAATGTTTATCGCAAACCATTAACATAATGCAGACCAAATATAAAGCTCTAGAGAGTATATGTTCTTAATTAGCATTTCAATTACCAGCAAACCTGAAAGAGACCTTAAGGGGTCAGCATTACTGCTTGCTTAAATAATGCATGATGTGGAGTTCTGACTCATTGTTGAGTTTCTTCCTAAATTACTAGTGTTGAAAATGGAGTCATAGAGATTTCAGCAGTCATCCGCTTTCTACCTGAGCAGGATAGGGATCGTTGTTAAGTCCTGTGCTTTCAGAATAACACAGTTATATTGTGTTTCTCCATAACATACTTTATAATTGAGTCTAATGGACACATTCGGGCCATCAGCCAACACATTCATTTCAGCTCTGAAATGACTCACAATTAGGTCTATTGAAGCAACTGTCAGCAGGTCAAATCAGGCTTCTTTGGTAATTAAAGGAGAGACCTAGTCAGTGTTTATACACAACATGGTGAAGAACTAGGGAACAGTGGCCTCTTTGATGAGGGGGAAAGGGTGCTCGTCCCAGGCTGGGATGGGTCCTCAGATTGGAGAATGTGTCACCTTTGATGGATGCCCCCAGAACTCACCTGTATGGCTGGTGTTGATGAGGGTGGTGCTGAGGGACGCGTCCCCTACTGCACCGTGCCTGGCCGTCTGTGTGCAGGTCTGCCTGTCTGTGTTCCTGCCTGTCTGTCTGACTACCAGCTGCACTGTTCATGCCTGTCTGTCTGTCTGACTGTCTGTCTGTGTCAGTGTCAGTGTATTTGTATGTGTGTATGTGTCTGTGTGTGTTTCTGTGTGTGTGTTCTCCTCCTTGACTCTCGCTTCAGGGTAAGAGGCTGGCCAGGTGAGGTCTTCGTGGAGGGTAGAAAGAGAGAGGGAGGGAAGAGGGAGAGAGAGTGGGAGCTACCTGAGTGGATAGATGGCTGTCGGATTACCTTACTGCTGTCTGAAGAGGTCTTTGTGTGAGTGACTGAGAGAGACCAGTGCTACCTGTGACTCACGGCCCGCAGGTGTCAATCAAGCCGTCCTGGTAGGTCGAGGAATGTGGTAAACAAGACTGTGAGATCCTGGAACCAGGAGGAGAGAGCATAGCTGTGGTCAGCCAGAGCACGTCACTCTGCTGTGTTTCTGCCCTCACAGCAGCAGCACCTGGAGAGGGGGTGAGGAGGGGTGAGGAGGTGGTGAGGGGGTGAGGAGGTGAGGTTGCAAAGGAGAATACTTCATGTTCGTCCTCATTTTCTCCTCAGCAGACATTGGTCTGCCAGTTCACTCACTGGCCTCTCCACTACTCTGTAGAGGATGCACAGTTTGTGTGTTTATAACTGGATAGCTCTCCCTCCTGCTGTATCTCAGGGATAGGACACTTTACATTAAGGTTACATTTCCAACCATGTAACTACACAGAAACACTGTACATTAAAGGTTACATTTCCAACTATCTAACTACATAGCAACACTTTACATTAAGGTTAAGTTTCCAACCTACACCTGTAGTAACAACATGAATGTAACTTTATTGTAAAGTGTCTCTGTAACCTCGGGCCATGCTTTGTGGCTTCCCTCCAACAGCTAACAGCATTTTCTCCCTTGTTCTTTTGTTCTCTCACAAGGCTGGCCTTACACACCCGTTAGTCTAGACGTGTTTTCAACTAATCAACGTACATGTTTTATTTCTGACACATCGCTACAGACACCCAGCCTTCTTCTTAAACAGTAGTTCTTTTTAGAACTTGTCAGTGACAAAGTTTGTAGACGCTCACAACAACCTGGTCTTCTCCTGCTCAGATTTCTTCACACCATGAGTCTCTTCTACTGACAATTAACTGACTGGAATTGCAAAACCATATTCTTATCAGACAATCAGTCATCTCTGTTCGAACAGAAAAACCTAACCGATTCCTGAATCGAGGTCTAAATGAATGGATGACGCCACCCCCGAAGTACGCAGCTCATCCAGTCGATGCGCCCGCAGAGTTAAGAGACGTCTCTAAGTGCTTCTTGAAGAAGATCAATACATAAGTGCTGCCCCAGCAGCTGTCCTGACAGACTGGCCCTCTCCTCGCTCCCTCGTAAAGGACTAACTAAACCAAAACACCAACTGCCGTGGCTCTCGTTACATTTCCTTCACTGGATAAGCATCTCGCCATCCAGGAAATGTCGACAAACGCCGCTTTGTTTTAGTCTCTGAGCGTGGTGGTTGTTATGGTGATGGAGATCGGAGACCTGTCTCAGATGTTCCCGCAAATTCAATGTGATGATATGTAAAATCTGCAAAACAAACGTTAAACTCTGGCAAAACAGTAAAGTACACGAGAAAACGACGTTCCAAAATACAGATACTGATTATAATAATCCACAGCAGGTTTTTGTTGTTGTTAAACTGTTAGCGTGGGGCGAGTGTTGCCGTGTTTGCTTAACGTGTTTGACATATCAATGAAGAAGGTGTTGCTTCGACTGGGGAGAAAGTGGCACGTCTAAACCGGTGCCTGGAGAGACATCTGAGAGAAGATGACAGCTGTTCTCTCCTGCTTTCATCTGAGACGTATCTGCATGCAGCATCTCAGGGCTGGCTGTCTGAATAAACAATGAACCCAATCATTATTAAGACGTACTGGATACGTACGTAAAGGAACACTTTTCCTTTTTCCCCCCCTCACATTTCAGAAATGGTGCAGGAGCAGAATTCGAAACACAATTGTCAGACAGACAGAGATGGAAGACTCTGCTTCTCTCTAGATATTGTAAGATAGGTTCTCTAGACAGTTTTCTGCTCCTCTGTCTAGTGGTACGGTACAGAACCATAGTTTGGCTGGTGGTGGGTGTGGTGAAGCTATTCCTGACAGGAGACCCCATCTGGCAATGCATCTTTGCCTTTTCATCCATCTGGAGCGAGACCACACCAAAGCCACCAGGCCACCGTCGGACAGGACAGCCCCAGTGCGTCCCACAGTCCAACTTCACACGACGCAAACTAAAAATAGGACCAAAGGCCCGGGGTGAAACAGGGTCAATTGAATTGGGTTGTTGCGTGATACGGGACGGGGGTCTGCAACACCCAGGGGAAAACACAGAATCAGATTTGACTTTGAACTAGCCAGGTTCAAGACGGGGGCAGGAAGACATGCAGGTTATTCGGTAGTGACCTCATGCTCCCGTTTGAGACAACTCGGGCAGTTGTCACCCAGGCCTGGTATGTCTCCCTGCTAATGAAGGGAAGGGTTTGAAGACTGGTGGGGTTTGGAGAAGGTAGGGGGAGCTGCTGAGTGGCCGGGAGATAAGAGGGAGATAACCGAGGCTGAGAGAGAGGCAGAGAGACCCTATCCCTCACCCTGTCACACAAACTGAGGCAGAGAGAGAGGCAGAGAGACCCTATCCCTCACCCTGTCACACAAACTGAGGCAGAGAGAGAGGCAGAGAGACCCATATCCCTCACCCTGTCACACAAACTGAGGCAGAGAGAGAGGCAGAGAGACCCTATCCCTCACCCTGTCACACAAACTGAGGCTGAGAGAGAGGCAGAGAGAGAGGCAGAGAGACCCTATCCCTCACCCTGTCACACCCCTCTGCCCAGATGAATTAGCCTCCATAACTCAAGACCTGAAATAGACCTCTTCTCTGTTGCTGCCCCGGCAAAGTCCCTGCCCTCAGAATGCACAACCTTTCGCTTTGATGCACTCTGGGATTGCCTTACCTCCTAAATTCGAGTCGTTCTTCTTCTTTCTTGCGTTCGAGCAACTACAGTGTCGAAATCTCTGATTCCACAAGTTTCTTTGTTTACCCCAAAGCCCACAATAGAGAACAACAGAACGGAACCAACCGACAATAGAAACAGACGAACAGAGTTCTCCGATGCCTGTGTCGTCAACCTTGAGAGCAGAAGGTATGCGTCCCAGGAGACGAGGCAAGGCCACGTCGTCATAACGCCCCGTCCTCCCTCCTGGCCAAACCCAAGGCTCCTCCTCCATATTCATCAAGGTGATGATGTGCTGACCCTCATCCGCCATTATCGCACTGCTACACCAGAGGAACAGCTCGCGGGGGAAATAGTGAGCGAACCTGACACCGTGCCGAGGAGGGCCGAGTGTAGCGGTGGGGGACTGCACATGGTGTGATGGGATTATGGCTAGATCAATCCCCTGCTTGTTTGGACAGGCCCCATTAATAAGAGTGCCAGCCGCAACTAGCAAAGGCAATCTAGTTGACGGAGAGGGGAAAAGAAACCTATGAGTCTGTCAAGGAGAGTTATACTGCTTGGAACGATCGCTCTGCATCAAATTAACCATCCCATATTTTACTTTATCATTAAGTGGGGAGGCGGGGGTCTCAAATAACAAGGTTCTATGCGGATTTAGAAACGAGTCTTTGTGTGCGCGCGTGTTTAAAAAGATAATATTTCAATCACTTTTTTAAACTAAAATGCTAATTCTTCTGACCCCAGTCCCTGAAGAGATCCGCGTAGGAATTTAATTCCCGCAGAGATGAGCTCCTGTGTTCCCTGGTTAGGGTTGAAGCACTGATCCCCATTCCCTGGTCTCACATTCCATCCTAGATTTAATTGCCTCTTTTAAAAAACAAGACTACTCAATTAAAACCCTGCCGGACCTCATCAATGAGCGCCGACATGAAGCACGGCCGGTGTGGTTGTGATAATGCTGGGAGTTGGATGTGTGGTTGTGATAATGCTGGGAGTTGGATGTGTGGTTGTGATAATGCTGGGAGTTGGATGTGTGGTTGTGATAATGCTGGGAGTTGGATGTGTGGTTGTGATAATGCTGGGAGTTGGATGTGTGGTTGTGATAATGCTGGGAGTTGGATGTGTGGTTGTGATAATGCTGGGAGTTGGATGTGTGGTTGTAATAATGCTGGGAGTTGGATGTGTGGTTGTGATAATGCTGGGAGTTGGATGTGTGGTTGTGATAATGCTGAGAGTTGGATGTGTGGTTGTGATAATGCTGGGAGTTGGATGTGCCGTTGTGATAATGCTGAGAGTTGGATGTGTGGTTGTGATAATGCTGGGAGTTGGATGTGCCGTTGTGATAATGCTGGGAGTTAGATGTGTTCGGGGTGTCCTGTACTGAAGTGTTGATGCAATCAAGAAAGTAAGAGTGAATTACAGGTGCAGAGCAAAGCCCCACCCAGGTGTTTTCTCAGAGCGCAGACCCAGGTCCCCCGTGTCTGCAGGCAGAGGAGGCTGAGTGGGGGCATCTTGCTGGCAGGGTAACACATGCTGGCTTCATTAGCCGTGCAAAATGTATTCAAACAGTTTGTGCACAAGATGCTTTGAGCTATGAGATTAACACAGAAGGTTTAGTAGCAGATGGTTCGGTGTTAATCCCTGCATTTCTGTGTCAGTTTGTTTATCCAACCTGAGGTGATGTCGATATGGACTCGCATGGTAACCTGGACCTTGTTTACGTAGCACTTTACAGTTAGAATACCAAGTCTGGTTGCATCAGCACCGCAAAATGAGATTGCTCCAAACAACAGATTGACATAATAATATATTCACTTGGCAGACGATTTGAACCACAACGAAGTAGACGGGGGAATTTGAACTGGGATTCGCTGATCCGAAAGCAAATGTTTTACCACTGAGCTATAGCCTACCCGTTCCCTGGAAAAAAAAACTGTTGCATTGTATCTATCTGTTACACAAGTGCCAACATTGACATCCTCGACAGCCCTGATGGGACCAGGAGACATGATGAGAGCAGCTTTTACTAATCTAATCACACGCTAGGAGGAAGGTGGTGACACACAGACCTTCTGGACAACGTCAAGAGATCCTCTCTCACAGTGAGGCATTTGAGACAGAAAAAATAGTAGAAGTATTACCGTAATTATGAGCAGAACCTACAGAAGATGCTCTTGTTGGTCACATGTCTTGAGGAGATGGAGATAAATGATTCTTGTACGACTGTAAACTTTACTAGCTCTGTAAATTGTCATATGCAATCCATGGAACAGTATTTCGAGTCAGTTTTTATCCGTTCAGATATGAGTTTGTGTCTTGAGGGCTCAGATCAGAAGTTTACACAGCTGCATCAGTATTTCGGTGGTCAGAGTCAAGGAACGGTCTGTATTTACTAGGAATAGCACAACAATAAGAATAACTCTAGACTGTGCAAAAATAACGTCTGAACTCTGATTGCCACTCGGGCCTGCCTGCGGAAGGAGCCTCTGATCCCATCCTCTGTAGTCAAAACAAACCCAGCGAAGATGGAAATCCTCGTGTGAAAAGGGGAAAAACAAAAGGCAATGCCATGTCTGTAGACGCTTTTTATCCCAAGTAACAAACAAGTAGTAAAGCACAGGTGAAGATCAAGAATCAGAACTTAGAATCTCTAAAAGAATCTGAACTTATAATACTCTAAAAGAATCAGAATTAGAATAATTCAGTGTTCAGAGTGTATTTCAGTGGTCAGAGTCAAGTAAGAGTCTGTATTTACCAGCCACAGCGCAAAGCAACCACATCTCAGCTACCAGGCCGGTGAACCAAAAAAAAAGTGTAACAATAACATCTCATTTACTTTAATACAGAGCAACACTGAGCTATACCTATAAGATGTACGTTCCTCAGCTTCCAGTGCTTCTGTATTGTCTTTTAAGTCTTCCTTTCACACATCAGATGAAGTCATCACCAGTGCTGATTAGAGAACCCCCTGTCGTCCGCAGTGAGAGAAGGCTGCATGGGTTAGCTAAACAGGAACTGTGGAACACATCTCTGAAACAGCTCAGAGCGACAAAGCAGCTGTCCCATGTGCTATATCAGTCTCTCTGCCTCGGTTAGCTGGCGGACAAATCCTCCTCAAGGAATACGTTACACGTCCACGGGCCTGCTCCTCTCTCCTATCACCCGAGGGAAGTTTCGCTTCACTGCCCAAACCGCCAAAACTGTCTGCAGACTGTGTGTATTGCACGCTCGAATATGTCATGTCATGTCTGTGTAAGGACAGTCTGAATGATGTCCTAAACGGCGTCTCATACTCGAACTCTCCCACTTCTCGGTTGTTCCTCCGGCGACGCGTGTCCTCCCCTGTGGACATTGGAGAACAGCGCTGGCCCAGAGAATACCGCTGAGATTCTATCATCACACAATTCATGCTAATTGCCTTTTCTTTGTGCGAGAACCAGAAGAAAAAAAGGCTTTTAAAATCGAATGGTAATGTCAACCAAAAATAGAACAGGGGCAAAACACAGTGTTTGAAGTAGCTGAATACATCATTGGTTATTTATGGAGGGGAGAGTTGAGCACAGTGGTAGGGCAGGGGCCCTGGGGAGTTAACTACAGATCAAGAGGTCAAAGGTTCAAATCCTTCCATTTACTACATGTTGCTTTGGAAAGAACTGTCTGACAAATTATTATATTACATCTTTTGGGGAATTTAGTGGACATGTTTCTCTCCTGAAGGACATGAGTTAGAACAGAAGGTTAGAAAGGTATTTTAGGAGTATAACTGTCTAGATTAATTAGCCTAGACTTCCAGGTGGGTGAGTATTAAGTCTCTGGCTTACTTTCGTGGCCTAGAAATTGTTGTACCAAATGCACAATTCCACGTTTTAAAACCTAAACAGTCCTTCTGCCTGGTAAGCATGTGTAGTCCAGACGTGTTGTCTCACTTCCTTTTGACCTACTTTTGTCATCCAATAAGAACGGAGAACATAACTGAACTGAACGGAACTATGCCACTGCCTTCAAACATTCGGAACATATGACATAGGCTCCATGCATTTTACTCCACCCTCCTTTAAAGAGTGTTTGAACCAGCCACCTCTCGATCTGCAGGAAAAGACTCTAACCGCTGAGCTACACTCTTCAATATGTTCTCGTCCTTTTGCCCCTGAAAGTGCTTCAATTAATTTGAAATGTATGATGAGATATACTGAATGTATTTATTTTCCAGTTCGATTCCTGGCTGTGCCAAAAAAATTACAATGTGTCCTTGGGCAAGGCACTTCACCCTACTTGCCTCGGGGGGAATGTCTCTGTACTTACTTTAAGTCGCTCTGGATAAGAGGATCTGCTAAATGACTAAATGTAAATGTAATACGGTCACAACATATTTTCTGCACACTCCTGTGGCCCAGTTGCCTCAGGTGCTGCATGGCCCTGTTGTACCACCTGCGGACTCTGTCTGTTTATACACACACACATGCACACACTGACCTCAGGCACCATCTCCCAGACACCACGGGTCACTACCCTGTCTGTTTGTTGTGATAGCAGATGCCTGTGTGTGTGTGTGTGTGTGTATCTATACATATGGATCGGAGCCTACGCATGTCAAGATTCATGTGTTTGAGAATGTGTCTTCGTAATTTTCTTTGGGGGGGAGGGGTGGAGTGAACCAGTTGTCAGGGATTATTTTTCATCTCTCTTCTCTGGGGGGTTCGTCGTGGAAACCGGCCTCTCACTGGTCAATACAACCTTTCTCTGAGTTTCTTATCTGTCAATCACTCTGCCCTCCTACCCACATGCCTTGCATTCTCAGACTGAGCCAACCCTGAAAATGTTCAAACGGCCTCTTACAACACCCGGGCCAGACTGATTAATGGAGACTTTTTGCAAATATACATCAGTGCATGTCACCGGAATGTTAAAACCTAGCCATTTTTTCATGAGAGAAAACAAATGTTGGACACTTTTTAAAATTTAGTATTCTAAATAATATAATAAATCTCAGTTAGAATTGCCGACCAAGTGGACATTCTAAGTTCTTAGACAACAACTTTTAGGATTTTTCTTCAGCATACAGGAGAAACACAGTGTGAGTGGACAGATTTATAAAGCAAAGAGATGGAATTGCTTTCAGGACTGGAGGGAGCCACCCTGAGGCTACACTTATTTTACCAGAGAAATCCTAACTTTACTAATAAATAAATAAAACAAAGGCTGATAAACCAAGTTATTTAACACCCCCTACCACTCGGACTCCAGGTAAACAATACACACTTGTGATCTCGACTCCCTCTTACAAAGACTCACCACGTCATGCATACTTCACAGGACTCTGGGATGTTGCGGATGGCTGGCGAAAGCCGGGCTCTGCTTGAGCTGTTTCCAGACTGAAGGCCGTAGTTCCATGTGACCCCTGCCCTCTCCTCAAGTGCCACCATGTCGCCAGCTGGTAAAGACGTGTGGAGAAGAAGCAGGGTCAAGCAGGGATCAGCAGAGAACATGAATGCTTGAACATTGGAGGAAATCGACGATACGTGTATTCTAAACTTTCTGAATTCAACGGTGATCTTCAATTTGAGATAAGCAAGCGTTTTGTTCTTCTAATTAGTTAAATTTCTTGTTTTTCACAGGCTAAGCTAAGTGTTTTCGAGTCATATGTCGAAGTATAGACGACATCGACTCTCTTTCTGGCTGGTAGCGGGTTTATGAAGCACTACTGTAGACTTGGGTCTGAACATCTCATGTCCCAATCACCTCCTGGCTCTGTTGATTAGTCAGGTTCACACACCATATGTTTGTGGTTCTACACATACACACACACACACACACACATGTCTGCTAAATGAATGCATCACACACACACACGTTTGCATTTCTCCACTGAAGCGTACACACAAACGTGGTGCCAGCCCCCAGGAGGGAAAGCTCCAGATGGTCTTAAACTCAAGATGGATTTCCCTGCCCTGGTGTCAACACATAGAATGCTTAGTCCTTCACGCCCTATTCTACACAGCAAAACCCAACCCCGTAGAGCATCACCTTTCTTTGTACTGTACATTAAAGTAGACATGAACTTAGGATGAAGAGATACGCAGCACCCTACCAATGTTTTTCAAAGAAATGGAGCCTTAAATTAACATCCTGCATTGATTTAATCTAACCCTAACCCAAAACTGTTTTTGTCTGATCGTTGTCTCACACACTGTAACCTATAAACTTCTTCTCAGTGTCTCAATAGTTTTTCTTCTCAATAGTGCTTCCAGGAAACTCCACCCTTCATTCACCTCAACATTGTTCTATTGGACTTGCATGGTCACGTGACACCTGTAAATACTTGCTTCTGGTGCCATCTGAATTCTGAAAGAATTCAGTCTTCTTCAGTATTGAGACAGGGCCTTTGAGAAGATAGAAGGTCTTCTTCAGTATTGAGACAGGGCCTTTGAGAAGATAGGTCTTCTTCAGTATCGAGAGAGGGCCTTTGAGAAGATAGGAGGTCTTGTTCAGTATTGAGACAGGGCCTTTGGGAAGATAGGTCTTCTTCAGTATCGAGACAGGGCCTTTGAGAAGATAGGTCTTCTTCAGTATCGAGACAGGGCCCTTCTGTACCCTCTCCAGTTAGCAGACCCCTGCCCTTGTAGAAGGGAACATTAACAAAGCGATGAAATAACTCAACTGGAAGCTAAGATGTTATTGTTGTACTGTGCCTGGTAAATATAGACTCTCCCTTCACTATGACCATGGAAATACTGTTGGAGCTGTGCACTTCTGATCCTTGATCTGTGGCTGTACTGCACTATTTGTATGCCATTTTGATGCACGTAAATGTAACTCCCTTACACTTGTAACACTTGTCTGTATCTGAACAGGCCATTGTTTACTGATACTGTAGAGAACCAGAACCAGTTGTACCAGGGGCGGGATGGGTTATATGCAAATGACTTCACTGCAGTGACAATAGCAACCGCATTCATGGTGATGTATGGTGGCATGGAATAAGATTTACTGTGCCACAAGTAAGGAGAGTTTTGTAATGACGTCTTGGAAAGCCTTGCACTCTCTCCCTAAAGCTGAGCCCATTGGCAGAGAGGACTGGCTAGCCCTGTCCCGACCAATGACATCTCAACAGGGATATAAGAAAAGATATACACTATAGATACTGTATACGTCAGTCTCTTTCTTCACCGCAACATTACTCTTTATTTCAAGGCTGTACAAATCATTCCTTTACTCTGACCAAGTAATTATTGTTAGAACTGCGCACTTTTGATCTTCGATTTTCTGCATCACTTTCTACAGTATGTGCTCTATTTGTACGTCATTTTTAATGAATGCGTTTGCTAACTCTAACACTGTACAATTGGCAAACTATGCAGCCGCCTTGTGGAAACACAGACTCCATCTCCCGGTGCGGTTGTAGACGTCTGTCTGGAGGCACAGAGAAAGACCCAAAATGAGAGCTGAAAGAGATGATCGTCGGAAAGTGTCATCTTCTTTGAATGTGTGATGAAGATTGCCTGAAACATGTAGCTTGAGTACAGAAACTTCTAGAACGCCCAGAAACCCACCAGGAAACACAGTGGGTGCTGAGCATCAAAGTGAAACGCGAGTACAAACTGTTCCTGGACTCCGACCACCAAAATACCGTGAGAACTAAACACTTCTGATCCTTGATGTTCTGCAGCACTTTCTATAGGCACCGGGTTTTTTTTTGTCGCTTTGGATAAAAGTGTCTGCTAAGCGACTGAAATGTTGTTTTTAAAAAGCTCTGGAAAAAGTGTTAGGAGCTGTTATGACCTTTCACCCCTCAGGCCTGCCATATGTCAGGGCCTGGGTGAATGTGTTTGACATCATGGGGTTAATCAGGAGATGCATGGAGTCCAGTTCCAACTGGTTTCTTCCAGTAATTGGGACTTTTGTGGAGAGGTGCACAGTGGGATGACCCTAACAGTTCTCACTGGCCTTGGGGCAGAAGACTCTAACTCAACTCACAAGAGGAACACATGCAGGCAGGACGCATTAAAACTAACGTTGCCTGCCTCGACCAGCAAACACACACATACACTCCTCTCCTCCATTACGATCAAGGTCCTTCTTAACAGCCTCCAGATTCTCTCTGTCCTAGCATAACGACTACGGGGCCAACCGGTGACCTCGGGCTAATTGACTTTATGGCCTGTACAAAGTTAAAGTGCCACAGTTGGGAGTGTGTGTGTGTGTGTGTGTGAGAGAGAGAGAGAGAGAGAGAGAGAGAGAGAGAGAGAGTGAATGTGTATGTGTGAGGGTGCATGTTTGTGTGTATCTGTGTGTTCGTCTGTGTGTGTGTGACAGTGAGTAGGTGTTTGAGTGTGTGGGTGTCTCTGTAAGTGTGGTGTGTGTCTGTGTGTGTAGTGTGTGTGTGTATGTGGATGTCTGTGTGTGTAGTGTGTGTGTGTATGTGGATGTCTGTGTGTGTGGTGTGTGTGTGTATGTGGATGCCTGTGTGTGTGTGTGTGTGTGTAAACCACCGTCAGTCACCTCCATGGCGGAGGTCACCGCAGTGGACTGGAGAGTTGCTGAACAGCAGCAGGTGTATCCATTACTCCATCCTGGGCCCAGGAAGAACTCCATCACAGAGATCGCCAGATTAGCACATTTACTACATAAACAGACATGGAAAACCAAGTGAGGGATTCTGCATGTATCATTTTAATATAGGATGTATGAAAAATAACACTGTCGACAGTCAGCTATGCTTTGGCCAAAAAGGAAAGGGAACGCATGAAAATTCTGAACATAAATCACTTTATGATCTTATTATTCCTTTACGGTTGTATTGCATTTCTAAGATACATCATGTACAGTATATTAATCATACTGTAGCAGCATTTGGTTTAGGTGGAGTTGATCACTGTGCCTGTGACGGGTATCTATCTTCATGTCTAGTTGGACAAGAGATGCACACTCCTTCTGAGCCACACTGACAGATTTCAACCAACGACCGTTTGGCTTTCGTTCAAATCCACAGGCCCTTGTGACCGGGCTGTTTGGCATATTCTCACTACTACTGTAACCACGTGGGTTTCTTTTCACCGTCAAACCATGTCCCCTGGTGTTGTGTACCATGTACACAACCCTGTTTACCGTGTAAACAACCAGAGCATGGACAGGTGTAACACTCGGGTGCCAGGAAGTGACATCAGCGATACATGCCTCTGAAACGCCCCTTTAGTTCTTAGAGTTTGGCCCCGTGTTGACAGTCTGTGTTGTCCGAGGAGCAGTGAACAGTAACGACTTGGATCTCAGGGGGAGTTTGAAACCAGTACAAGGTTGGGACAAATATACGAGCGAGAAAAAGCTGCTTTTCTTTCTAAGTATTTTAGGGAGTTATGAAAACAGAAGAAGAAAAAAAAACACTTCTCTGGGGTATGTGACAGTCTAGGGACCCATAAGGAATGCTTCCACTCGTCCGACCGCTTGGATAAATTATTAAAGCAAGTGTTGTTTTACAAAGCTCAGGATTCAATTTCCATGTCCTAGATTTTGAAAGATGACATGTTATGGTAAGACAGGTTTCTGTTGTTTTAGAATGAATAATTCAGTACTCAAGCGGTTTGGAATTTTCAATGAGAATTGTGTGTTGAGTTTGATACTGTATAGAGCCATCCTACAGTAATTATGTTTAAATTCAGACCGGTTTTTATTCAGTAAACTTGCATGAATTTCGGCTTTCGCTTATCAGGTTGCTACTATTATGAATTGCTATGCAGCCTCTAAAACACCTTTCACAAAATACACTGAGCACATTGTCCTTTTCAACTGTGACAGGCTATCAACTTAGAGAAATATGATGATTTTGAGGAGAAAGAGAGAAGTTTGAGGAGAGGGAAAGAAGGGAGAGAAAGAGACGTGTGAGAGAGAGACAGAGAGAGAGAGGTAGAGAGATAGATAGAGAGAGAGAGGGAGACAGACAGAGAGAGAGGGAGAGGGAGAGAGACAGACAGGGAGAGAGAGAGACAGACAGGGAGAGAGAGAGAGAGAGAGAGACAGACAGGGAGAGAGAGAGAGAAAGAGAGAGAGAGATAGAGGGGGAGAGGGAGAGGAAGGGGGAGAGGGAGAGGGAGAGGGGGAGGGAGAGGAAAACACCCCTCTCCTTGTTTATTACGTCTCTCCTGTTTACCTCAATCTTGTTGCTAGTCTTCTAAAGTCAGCCGGGATGGGGTAAGGGTTACACAAGAGAAACCAAACGCACACAACACAGACAGACACAGACAAGCATACACACACACAGAGACACACACATACACAGAGGTACACAAATACACAGTTCAGGCGTATTAATATTTTAATGTGATTGTTAGTTCCAGTCTGATGGATGGGATTGCCCCACGGTGTGAGAGTGTAGTGGAACACAGAGTCAGGATCTGGCCTGACACACAGCCAGGGCAACACTTTAACATACAAACAGTCCATCCAACCCCTATTGATATCGACCACATAGACAGATAGAATCTGCAACCTTTCTCATTATACAAGATCTTGTTTTATTGATTGTCCCTTATGCTCCACACTCAACCACCGCTGCTGTGCAAGACAATTACAGTGAAACGATGTCACACACAAGACACATCTCACAATCAACATACATTCTCAGAGCATCACTGATTGGGGATTGTTATTAACAGTCTTGTCTGGTGTCAGCGTTCATGATTGCCAGTTACGTTGTACACAGCTCGAGAAGTAAAGTAGGTGTGATTATTGGTCATTAATGTCACACGGACTGCTAATGTCAATTAAATATTGATTTGTCTGTATGATTGTGTAGAAACAATTGAAGGTGAAATATTGTTTAGGTTGGACTATTCACACTGGGTTAAGAGTAGGCTGCTGTTTGATGTGTATCTGAGACAGTGTTGTTGCATGGTGCCTGGTTGCTGAAATGTGCACTTTATATTGTGCCCCGTAAATCTAGACTGTTCCTTGATACTGATAGAATTACAGTATTTTTCTGCTTTACTTTCTATATGCACTATTTGTAAAGTTTTAGACAAAGGTGTCTACTAAATGAATAAAATATAAAAGTAAAATGTAACGTTCACAAGGTGTTTTGTTTGTGTTTTCCCAAGAGAACGGCGTACCAAGGGCTGTTTTCTCCTCCTCACCAGGCATCCTAATTCTTAAGATTGCCAACATATTTATTTATGCCTGCAGGGCCCTTTTAAACGTAGCATTCTTTTACCCAGCACGGCAAGACCCTCTAGTAACCTATTAACCCAGATCCTAGTCCCTCAAGGCCCACACTGTGTGTTTTAAACACTTATAGGCCTATCCACAACCCACTTCCTTCAAGACACAAGCTCTAAGCCTTGAATCTAAAAACTGACGAGATGTGTTTGTGCGCGTGTGTCATTCTATGCTTTCCACATATACCAACCCACCTCGGCCTACCGCAGGTTACCAGCATGTTTAGATAAATGATGCCAAATTTATGCAGGATATATTCACATTCTCACAAAGGAGAATAATCAGTGGCCCCCTGAAGCCACTGCGACTCAAATGAGACGGTTGGAACTTAACACAAAGAAAGAAAATTGCTGCAATTACCTAAATTCCACAGACTGGCTCAACTGAGTAAGAACAGCTACTCAATATGCACTGTGACAACAAGTGACAACGAATAAACAGCTGCATGACGCTTTTCTACCGCCTCAAGGAATTATCCTGTGAAACAAATCAATTCCACCTAAAGACTTAGTTGTACTTTCTTAACTTAAAATAACGTTAATTCCATTTCGTGTTAGTGATTTTTTAGCTGTGCTTTTTAATGCTTGTCGTGTTTTACGAACACCATGATGGGGCACCATATCTCTTAAAACGAGCGGAACTAAAACTGGTTTATTTATCTCTCCTTTAAAAAAATGATGTGGCAGCACTGGAGAGAAGTTGTGAAGGGCGATTAGTGTGTTTAAATAGCCTATTGTGGAAGACGAGCTTGGTTCAATGTATAGATTTTCTTATCTCTTCTTTGTGTCCGCCAGGGGCACCTCTTATACCCTTCTGATCAGAAGTGAAGTCTGAGACAACAGGTTAATATGATATAAGTATTTAGTGTAGCCAAATATACAGAATTAAACAAAACAACAAATATATATATCGGGGAACGGGCATCTTTTTCCTCTTTACAATTCCCTGTTGCAAGTCCTCAGGAATGTACTTTATTAAAAAATATAATCCGTTATTCTCACACTGTCAGTCAGGAATTCCCATTTTCTATCCAAAATGATGGCGACTTGGGGTTGTAAAACGCCATGTCCCATCAGACATTTCGTCGGCCCTGCGTGTTGCTCTGTATGCAAGGGATAGAATTTGAGAATGTTTGGAGGCGGAGAGACTGGTTCAGTATTGAACCGTGTCGCGAGCAGGAGGAGTCGCTGAGAGAAAGAGAAATGCAGAGGCGAGGATGAACGAAGTGGAGATGGTAATATAATTGTCGCAAATGCTTTGTATTAAGTAGGTCTATAGCCTACTGTCGTTTCTACGTGCATAATGAAAGGCATCAAGAAAGGATATTGCAACTAAAAAGCACGAGGCGAAGCGCGAGAGGTGAGAGGAGACGTGGGGTGTTCGAGACATTTAAAACTGTAACCTGAAAAATCAGCAAACGTGCCACATAAACTTTAAGACATAGTTGCAAGGGATGCAGCAATTTTCTGCATCCCGTTCATCGTCGAATTGAGTTTATATCGTATTTTGCATGTCACTGTTCTTGGCTGTTGATTGAAAGGTGTAGGCAACATTCTACCCCTTATGGAATGGGTTAGTTTTTTTGCTCATGATACAATACTGTTCTGTAGCCACAGAAGGTTTTGAACCACATTCTGTTGCACATCACAGTTGATGATTCTTTCCGACCATCTTAAGCGTTTCTTCTAATTGGTTCATTCGTTCTCTATTTTTGCCGTTTTATTTCGGTAATTTTGAAATGGACCCTTTGTCCGATATTCCCTATTTCGTGCCATAGATGTCGGGTTGAGTGATGTTTAAATGGGTGCTCAAAAACATAGGTGAATAACCTAAGGTACAGTTGATAGCTGTATTAGTGCTATGTCAACGTTTTGGCATAGTGGGAAGAATATCTGTACTGTCCTTAAAAAACTCACTTTCGCCACAGTGTATCTATATATTATCATGGGGTTGGGGCACATCAGTGACGCTGTAGTAGGCGGAGTGAATGGGTCCGCTCGTATTGAATTATTTTCCGTTCGGGACGGATGTGAATTGTTTGGAGATTTAAAGCCACATAGGAAAATGGCTAGATCTATAGGGATGGAGAAACAGTCCAAATACTTCACAATAACTTATCCGATTCTATCCCCATTTAGCGCGAGTTTATTACCGATGCCTTTCTTTGAAGATGTGCATGTGCTGTTGAGGATAATCAAACGTGAAATTACACAAAACTAGTCTCAAGTTTGTTCCTTTTAAGGTCTAAACCACGTCTTTTTTTTGTCTCAGGGAAGTGACCAGCCGCAGTTCTTGGAGGTACTGAGGCAACCCTGGCAGCCTGCAGCATGTTAATGTAATGGAAACAACATCTGTGCCCCAGTTAGCCACCAAAATACATAATCGGAAACATATCAGTACCGTCCAGCGCTAGATGTATCAAGCTGTGGTTGAGTTCGTCAGTGGATGCACACGCAGCCCTGGGCCCTGTCATGCACAACACCATGTTAAAACAACAAACCTGGAATAACACTGAGTTCTCTGACCAGCCGATGAGAAAGCCATGGAAAAAGCTGGTGGAAAATGTATGGTATCAACTTAAAAACTGACTCCCGTCATCCCTTCTCTCTGAGACTGACCCAGAACTGGTTGTCTTGCCTTCTGCATGACCCTGTTTACCTGTAAGGAATCCTCTGTGACGACTTGGCTGTGCTAAGGACATCTGCTATCTACTCTGGAAGTCGCACGTAGAGCCAACAAAATGGATACTCAGATTTGCAGCTGGCCTTCGTTGGGTTGAGAATGTGAGGGCGATGGCACAAGCCCTATGAAACCATAGCTGGAACAGCAGTATATCAAAATGGCCCAAACCAGTTTGCTGCAGGGAAAGCGCTTTTACTGCAGGGAGTGGGTGTTTCACAAGATCCAGCACTGCCTCCAGGAGAAAACCAACAGTCTGAGTGGGGTGACCACTTCCCCCAGGCCCTTGGCCTCCACATCCCCCAGTACGGGTGCTTGCAACCCCACTGGAGGGAGCTCCGCCGCAGGCCCAACCAAGGGGACAGCCTGGGGGGTGCTGCTGGTGGGGGGCCCGGGGAGTGGGAAGACTGCCCTGTGCACAGAGCTGCTGTGGCCCACCTCTGGCCAGGGGGCCCATCGGGGCTTGCACCAGCAGTGCCTGGCCTTCCACTTCAGCCGGGCAGACGACTCGGACACCCTGTGTGTGGGAGGCTTCATCCGGGGCCTGGTGGCCCAGATCTGCAGAGGGGGTCTGCTGCAGGGTTACGAGGAGCGGGTCTGTGAACCCGACATCCAGATCGCCCTGCAACCCGGGGAGTGCGAGAGGAATCCCTCAGAGGCCTTCAAGAAGTAGGTGCAAATCCATCTGCTCAGCACTCCTGTCTGATCTCTCTCGCTCGCTCTTTCTGTCCCTCTCTCTCCCTCTCTCTCTCTCTCTATCCCTGCATTCCTGTCTGCTCTGTCTCTCTTTTACAGCTCGCACACTTCTCTTCACCCCGGCCCAGCAGTCTCCCTGCCCCTATCCTTTATGTCGTGTTTTGGTTGTTATTTCACCCCCTTGCTCAGCATGCTGTGTGGGACTGTCTCTGCCAGGCCATGCTTGAGGAAAGGTCAGTTATTTTAAGTGGAAGCCAAACTCAGGTGGCTGAGGGTGGAGGAAGAAACGACGTTTGAAGTATTGTGCTGACAAGCTGGCTGGTTAGCTGACTGGCTGTATGGTTCACTGACTGTCTTACCGACTGACTAGATGGCTTACTGGCTGGTAGCCTTACGGACTGACTGGCTGGCTGTTCTCTGTTTTGATGAAGTGCACATGTGGAAGTCAGCTCTGACTGTACAGTTTGACATAGAGGATCGTGCCCAGGCTTGTCATACTATCATGACTGAATGTTTTTGTAGACTGGGGCTTTAAAAGGGGAGCTTTATCTGCCATGTGTGTAAGTTACTCGACCGGCTTGTCGACACATTGTGGTTCAGGCAGTGTATGCAGCACGGGGTGGAATGCAGCTCTGAACACACATGCCTCTTGTCTGGACATCTGGTGGCTCTTACTACACCTTCTCAGCTTCGCACGGGGGGAGAAAGTAGGTCAAACGTTCAGCAAGGTAAATCATTTTTTAAATGGTCAACAGAATCATTGATTTAGCCCTGGGTTCTTTTTCCCCTCTCCTGGAGGGGAGTCACAAAAGTCTCCTTCATGTCATCCGCTCCTGATGCTTCGTCCTCAGATGGTGAGTTGGGTTGAGTTGGACCTTGTGAACTCTGTGATAAAAGGCAGGATATTCTCTTCACATAAACACAAGATTGAAGGTAGCTCTGGCCAGTGTCAAGTGAACGCAAAAGTTAACTATTTTGTAGACGGTCCCCTGTCGTTCCCATGGCGATTTCAGTCCTCTCAACCACTTGATGCCTGAGACACTGAGCACAACAGACTCTGTGCTTATCAAGGAAGATCACAGCCATTCGTTTGTGGGGTAAATGTGCACTTTGGAGAATGGCTTATCGCCGTCGCGGGTGTAAAAAAGCATTTGGGCACCACAGTGCTCAAATAATCTGATAATCTGATGGGCCCTTGGCGACGAAGATGCTATCAGATTCCAGAAACCTGGAATGTGGAACCTCTGTAGCGCAGCCAAGATTCCGCACTCTCTTTCTTCTCTGGCGTGTGCATATCACACTTTTACACCTCATACGTTGAAGTGTTAAGGGGATATTTAAAAATAGGATTGAAACCTTTCTAATTCAACGTACTTAAGTGATACAAGTTTTACTGAGGGTGAAAATTAGACAGGCACCACACTTTAGTTTTCTGTTTTGGCTGAAAATTCTGAGGTATTGTGCATTTCAAGCTCATCTGTCAAAAACATATTTTTTTCATCATTAGGGAATCAAGCAGGTCAGTGCTCACAGATTTCACCTGTGTCTTACCTGTGTTTTACACACAGTACTGTGTTAGAGAGTCTGGATGAGGTTCTCCTCTCTCTACTACCCAGGGTCTGGGTCATGCAAATCTCCAACACCACGAGAGGCAGGGACACGCAAATGTCTGCCTTAAGAGGATGAGATATGAACTATAGGGAGGGTTAAGAGCTTGATCTGAACCATGTGTAAAACAGGGAGTGTCCTTTTTTTAAATTAAGTTGACCATACATACTTTTCCCAAAACGAATTCAATACAGCCCCCTCAAGGGAACATGCTATATATATATATATATATATATATATATATATATATATATATATAAAACCCAGGCTACATTTCTGCAAAAACAACTGTATTCCATCAAGTAGAGATCTTGTCAGGCCAACGTTCGAGTGCCATCGGGGCTGTGATTCTTAAGCCTCGTCACTGACAAACAAGCGTGTTTGTTGACCGTAATCACCGTTTGTGTGTTAATGCATTAGAGCTGTCTGTTTGCTCTGCATTGGAGGGGCAGACACCTTCTTCAACATCCACCCACCCTGCTGTTTCAGTCGCAGGAGTGTTCATCATCACATCGACTATTTCACTTATTTCACAGAAGCTTTTGTCCAAAGCGACAGAGTGCATGTTGAAAGTGCAGCAGAAAATGTGGAGGATTTGTCAAGGACGTCGTTCCAACAGTATTTCAGTGGTGAGAGTCAGGGAACAGTCTGTATTCACCAGGCACATTGCAAACGATCCCCATCCCAGACATGGTGCAATATTAATATCTCAACTACAGTGCAACAATAACTAGTACAGTGTGGTAAATACAATGTCAAAGTGCAGCATCAGACATGTCCATGGGTTCAGTTTCTTACTAGATGATGGGACAACATGTAGAGGGAAGACAAGATTTCTGAGTATTATAAGAAGTCGAGAACTGGTAAGTCCAGCTGTCGGTGGCCTTGGGCCAAGCGAAGAGCAGTGAGTTCTTGCTTTTTTCCTGTGTTATGTTGGTGGAGGCTACACACAGATAATAGGGCCAAGGCCTTTCATGAAAATACAATTCTGCTGTGTTATGACTGCTGTACTAGAAGGGGATGCATCTGGCCTTGTTTGAAACTCTCACACATTCTCTGTCTCTGTCTTGTTTAGGTCTATTCCCGAGGACAAAAGGGCACATACATAAAAAGGTGGAATTAACATAGCTGTTTGAGGCCCTAAATGCTGAAGGCGCAACCCCATACTGCTGAAAGAGCAGGTTGCTGTTTTGTTTCAGTGTGAGCTTCTGGCTTTGGTTTTCAGGAGTAGTTTTTGAATGCGCATTCATTTGATCCTAGTATCAGTCATACGAGCCGTAGCTAACCAGACCAATATTGCTATGTTTTGTTCTTGTAGATGGCTCTACTAAGAAGATTTTCCAGCTGTAATACCATGGAGTTTATACAATTTCAGTGGTGATTTATAACTAAAACATAACTGTCAGATCTTCTAAACCCATTACTTGTCAGCCAATTCAGATCAAGGTTAGAATAATAAAAACGTTATCACTTAGCTTTGCCTCTAGCAAGCACTAAAGTTCATTCCATCAAATCGGTATCCCAAATAGTTCCTTTATTTAGTTTAGAGATTGAGGACCACAAACAACTGCAAAGATAATCATATTGATGTTCCTCGCATAACCTTGACTAGTTCTGCCTGCACGCAGTCTGTGAATTGTAGTAAAATAGACAGGTGTTGCTAGTTCAATTCTCTGCTGTTCTCTGACCGCATAAAGAAGTGTGAAAAGGAATATTGAAGTGTTTGCATTTGATGTGGTTTGTCAGTCGCAGGGCAGTAGCCTATAGCAGAGAGGGGGGCACTATGCCAAGGGGGGGAAGCTAGCAGGGACTGGGAGGAAGCTAACTGGGATTGAGAAAATGCTAGCAGGGAATAAGAGGATGCCAGTGGGATGATGCTAGCAGGGACAGGAGGGGATGCTAGCAGGGATGCTAGCAGGAACAGGGAGTAAGCTAGCAGGAGGGAAGATGCTAACAAGTGTAGCGCCGCATGTTCATCCTGTGGTGCATGGCTGCAGAGCAGTCGCTGCAGATTAGGAGATCCTTCCACAGGACACCGCTGTGATGCGTCTCCTACTGGGGAGGCAACACCACTGTGGTGGATGCCATGACTCAGCAATCTGGAGCCCGCCTCGCTGTCGCTCTCTTCCTATTTCTCTCCCTTCATCTCTCTCTCTCCTCTCTCTCACTCACTCTCGCACACTCTCTTTGTGTCTTTCTGTCTCTCTCTTTTTTCTTTATCTCACTCTCTACAGAGCCTGCATGCCACTTCTGAGGAAAACATGGGTTCCTCTGGGTTCTGTTTGCAGATAACTGGGGCCATTCTGTGTGAGGGAGAACTGGGGTAGAAGCTGGGTCATTCTGTGTGAGGGGAACTGGGGTAGAAGCTGGGTCATTCTGTGTGAGGGGAACTGGGGGTAGAACCTGGGTCCCACTGTGTGACGGGCCTCCCTCTCACTCACAATAACGCACGAACAGTCATGCTTTAGCTGGCATGTCTTGTTGTTTCCCATCAGTGTTAAACACAGCAGACTTGTCATTGTCCTGACAGAGAGAGTTGTTACAGAGCGACTGTGCTCCGTGTGTGTGTGTGTATGGAACTTGTCCTCAAGCCAAAATGTAGCAGGGGCAGCAGGAAGAAAGAGATGGGAGGCGGAGGGTTTGGGAGGGATGAAATTTCAGATTCCACTGACTTGTGTTGAATAACTGGCCAGAAAAGCAGAACACGTCAAGGTTGAGAGGCGCTGGAGAGCAGAATCATCTGGGTGGGTTTAGTTTTAATACTGGGATTCACTGTACCACAACATCAATCCACGTTTAGGTTCCCTCAGACAAACGGTAAACTGAAAGAATTTAAGCGTTCATGTTTATTCTACTATCACTTCCTTTTTTAGATAAAAAGCTAAACAACCTTGGGATTAGAGTTCAGAGCAGGGTTCAAGTGAAGTCTGCCAGTTCAGTCCAGTTCAACAATCCACAAGTCCCTGGAACTGCAAAGGAATGAAAAAACACAAGAGATCTGAGAACTGGACTACATATCTTCATGCCAGGGGATTACAGTTAACGGTTAAACGCTGCCGTTTATCAGACATGTCGGCAGGGTTTGTGCTTCGCGCTGGGCTTGCAGGTGGTTGAGATGCACAAAGCTTCAGAAGTGTTTTTTTTCACGGTGTTCCTCTGCTCTGGTTGACAGTGTTTCTGAGAATGCCCCAGAGCCATGGCTCTTTGATGTCAATTCTTAACACTTCTTTGACAAAGTGCTCTCTCTGTTCATTCCTCTGTTTATAGCGTGTACTTGGTTCACCTCCACAAACCGTCTCACACACAGTATCATTCACGCACTAGTCTGTTGATTTCAGCTTGGGTGGGTAGCAGTGTGTGATTGATGGATAGAGGGATTCTGTTTCACCATGTTTCCAAACGCTTCTCATTTTCCATCACTTTCTCATTTTCAGTTTTTTGTATGTCTGAGGAAATCTTTCTGTTTGTCTTTTCAGACCTCACTCTGAGACGGAAAATAGGGAGTTCATTACTGAATGTCAAGGAAATGGGAAGATTATCTGACGAGACTGTTGAGAGCTGCTTAGTTCGAACATGGCGCTTATTGCCCTCATCCACACCAGGACATCTCATTGTCTTCCTCAGCTTGATTGCTTCGAAGATGATGACTGGAATTACATCTTGGTGATGTCACAAAGAAAAATGTGCCAGGAAGAGCAGAGTTTACTGTTTCTCTCAATGGGTCAGCTGTTGTCATGCCCCCCTCCCCCCTCCTGACTACAACAAGAGCTGACCTGGCTTCCTCTCTCTTCCTGTTAAGAGAGTTTCTAAACAAAGCGATGGAGGTGTTCCATTAGGATTGATCCTCCTAATTAAGAGTCTCCTTGTGTTTCACCTGAAGGGGCGTTTGTCAGCTTGTGTTTGACTCAGACTCACCTGACGCCTCTGCCTAAAAATAGGCCGGTGTCAAGGCCACACACACACGTATACACACACACCCCACACACACACACACATACTGGACCGTAGCCACGGGCCTGGTCGTGAAGGGTGGGGAGACGTCCGAAAGGCCCGGCCTGTAAAATGGCCACTGTGAAATGTGTGAAGATGTTGGCAGCTTGCCCGCTTCTGCCAGTTTGCTCCGACATCTTCATGAAGCATGGCAGCGAAGGAGTCCGCTCTGCAGAAAGGCAGCCGTGTTGAGGGATGGGGACTGCAGCACAGCAGATGGCTACTGCATCAGACACGTTTCACATACCCTTTTCTCTGTTCTGAAATGGTAACCGGCCTCAACTGTGGCATATGTTGTTGGGCAGGGAGAACCGAGAATAGCTGTGCCCGGGGTTCCTACGCCGTCACCGTCATTTCCACTTGAATTATTGGCTTAGGTATGTTCAAAGTTAGTCTGGTTCACCAGACCATAGCTGCCACTCTCATTTCAAGCACTTTTCTTTCTGCAGGGTTGACTTTTGTCAACTGCCATTCTGACGGTGAGGCGTTCTGAAAGCGTTTTGATTTGAATGGGAAGAATGCTGCTTTGTTTGGTCCTCTTGCTGTCACTGTGGATTTGATTGTCTCTGCAGGCGACGTGTCTGCAGTTGGGAGGTCTGAACTCCACAGATGGACATTCCTCTCTGGGCCAGACTCCCAGCATGCATCGCTCTAGGCCCGGGCCACGGCCGGCAGGGAGAGGGGTTGGCCATGATTGTAGTTTGTCAGAGACGGGGCCCTGTAACCGTGCAGGTGCAGGTGGATGTCTCTCTCTCGTCCTCTCTCTCTCGTCCTCTCTCTCCCTCTCTTTTTGTTGTTGTTGAGTTGCTGAAGCCAGACTGGTTCTGATGCTGACAGCTTGCTCTTTAGATTTATGCTTTAGTGTGACTGGAAGGAGCGTTTTAAATGAGTCTAATTTGAGACTGGCGGGGGCATGCATATCTAAGGGCTGCTGTTATGGGAATTTAATTTAAAACGGCAATATGGTGGTCTACAGACTGGCATCTGACTGGCCGTGTACGCGAGGACTGAAGTCCTGCCAGCGACAACACAAGAGTGGAAAACGAATAACTACAGTTGCGCTTCCGTGGCATTTATGGCTGCGCCGCTCATTAGCATTCAAGCAAATGGGATCTTTGCGTTTCCCTTCGGCTTGTGTTATTTAAAGGTTAACACAGCGTTAAAAACCCCTTGGGTTTGTGAGTTTAGTGAAGTATTTATTATTGGTTATAGTTATTTTAATTGCCGTTGTTTTATTGGGTCACACCCTTGTTTGAGGGGAATTTTAGGTCATGTAAATGTCACATGGGTAAATTGTAAGGAATTGAATGTGTACAACTTAAACTAAGCACTTTTCCCCCTTTTGTCCTTTCTCTCCTGTTTCTCTCTCTCCCCCCTCTCTTTTTTCCCTCCTCCCCTCCCCTCTCAGGTGTGTCCTCCTCCCCCTCCTGAGCTCCAAGCCGCCCCAGCAGTCTCTGTTCCTCCTGGTGGACTCCATCGACGAGGGCTGTCAGCTGGGCGAGGGGGAACAGCGCCCCCCTCCCGGCTCCCCCAGGACCATAGCCGAGCTCCTGGCCTTCCACCACGAGCTCCTCCCTCCCTGGCTGCTCCTCGTCTGCTCTGCCCGGCGCCAGAACAAGACCATCACCAAACTGTTCACAGGTAACACGCCTGCTCTCTCACGCCTGCTCCCTCAAGTCTCTGCTGTTCAGCTCCGATGTTTAACGCTTCATATACCGAGTACGTGTGTGTGTTTAGGACACTCGTGATGCAACGAATTGCAGAAAAATTCTGTTCAGAAATGGTGTTCCCTCACAAAGAAAGTCTTGCCCCTGGTGGCTTTGAGAGAAATAAGCACGTTTATTTTGTGATTGATTACCAATTTACTTCATGCCTCTATTTATTCCGCGGCGAATTGTGATAAAAGGCTCGTTTAGACAAAGCGCCTGACGCGTCGGTTGATAAAAACACTTATTCAAGCGACATTTTAACATCGTGAAATGCTCAAGAAAGATTAGGTCCTGACGCGGAAAGCCTCAAGATCCTGGAGCCAGGTGGAATGGAGGGTTCTTCGATGCGCTGTGACAAGCTGAACTGGAAGCCATTATCTAGTTGTCAGAGAAGCAGCCTACTATCCCCTGATGAGTACAGAGGCTGGCATAACATTAATCAAGGCTGGAGAGTGTGGGTGTGTTGCTCACCCACCAAGGCCTTGCTGGTGTCCCCGCTACCTCTGTGGGCTTCACAACACCCTTCACGAGCAGGAAGGATTACCTAACAACCCATTCGAGTAGCAACTGTTTATTTTTTTGTGCTTGGTTCAGGAAGTAATTGGCCAGAACTATGTGGGTAGGTGTTGGTTATTCTGCTGTGTAAATGGGGGTGTTCGTGTTTGTGTTGGGGCGGAATCAGAAGGCCAGGAGAAGGCTTAGAGTCTCGCTCGCTGGAACTTTTATCGCTGGTAAGTTTACCCGTATGTACTGTAGCACAGTCAGCCATTTGGAATGATACATATATTTTTTACAGGTTGAAAACAAGCTGATTTCTTCATGTATTGCATAGCAAGAGAACTGAACAAGGGGTCCTGTCAGTGGTTGTGGCTGACTGGTAATGTGAGTCATGTAATGTTATACTCACAGTTACACTTTGGCATGTTAGTGATTAGAGATGGATGGATGGATAGATAAGTACTTATGCCATAGGGGAAAGTGTAACATAGTTGTGTAAATGGGGTTCGTTATTAGTGGTGAAGGGTGTTCTTTCCTACAAGGTTTGGGTCTCGGTGGGTTTGTTTTGCTGCAGCGTTGCTGAAAAGACCGTCCACCGCAGAGCAATCTGATAAGCTGAAGTTTATTGACTGTGTTGTCAGTCGACTTCCTTCATCTTGCCTTTCGATCAATTTTTTATTTACCTCATAGACAAGGGCCGAACCTGAGTCAAACTACTGACAATTCATTTGGCATCCACGGTTAATACCCTTCTAGAAAGATCCTTCACCATTTATTCGAAAATGAGTTGGATTCTGCTGCTCGTCTCCCTGAAGGACAGAATTCGCCTGGAGTGTATTTAATAATGTATTATTAAAGTCCACTGGCCCTTTTAAGAGAGATGAGAGAGAGACAGGAAGTCGCAGTAAGACGAGATCCCCATGATATGTCCTGTTTTTCCCGGGTCAGGGACAAGCTCACCGTTCATGCTTCCTTTACTTGTCTTTGAATGGATTTGAACGATTGCAACTGCCACGACACGTTGCGTGTGTGCAATACACAAACTGACATTGTAATTCTGCTCAACTGTCAGCTGCATTCCTCCTGTATATGGGTTTGCTTTTCAACAGTAGACTTAACTGTCAAATTTAATTTGTCATATAAGTTTTTGTTTTGGTTCTTTCTTGCTAGCACACATTGTAACACACTATCACACCGTGTATCTGTTAGAAGGAAGTGTGTATAACTAGTATTCTTTCTTTTATTTCTTCTTCTTTCTTGACCACAAGGTTGTCTTTCTAAGCAGCACGTGTTCGAAAACAACCCACTACTCCGGGTCAAATTACAGTGTCTTGTCTCTCCAATTATATTAACGTTATGAAAGAAAGACACAAACAAACAAAAAAAACGCATTTCCGTGGAAACCGTGGGTTCGCTTGGAACCACGGTTGCAGGGGTTCAGTTGCTAAGGACGGATGATGTTGTTTATCCAGAGAGCAAACTTGGGATTCCGCAGGCCTTGCTCAACTGTTATTCCTGGTGTCTGAGTGCATGAGAGGAATGCGCCGTGGGAAGCCCTGCCACCTCAGAGACCCTGCAGGAAGTATGAACCCCTCCTGCCGCCCCAGAAGACTCACATCCGCTCCCCTCAAACCTCACAAACCAAGAATGTAGCGTTTGTGAGAAGGCCCCTGGCGCTTCCTAACCGTCCGTAAAGGCTGAGTCAGATCGCACTTTCAAAAAAAATAATGATCCCTGTTCGGCGGGAGAGTTGCTCACTCATAAACAGTGAGATTAAGTGTGGCTGTGATTCATTTGGCCGTCCAAGTTGATGAAGGGAGAAGCATATGGTAGAAAATGTGTCAAGTCTGCCTTTTCATTCCCAGAGCTAGGAGGCTTATGGAAGGTACTGCAGCCCCCCCGCCACCCCAGGGCTAGTGGTAGGCTATCAGTGGGGAAGCCAAGTGGAAACACTTAGGCAGCGATCCTAGTTGAGTACAGCCGGGTTGAGTTTGTACCTATTAAAATCCTTCACAGCACAAGGAAGAGAAGGAGAGGGAGAAGGACAGGGATGAGGAGAGAGGTAGGGAGAAGGAGAGAGGGAGTGAAAAGTAGGAAGAGAGGAGACATCGAGAGAGGGGGGGAGGGAGACAGAGTAAAAAGGAGAGATTGAGAGAGAAGGGCAGATTGAGGGAGTGAGTGGAAGGGGTAGGGAGAAGGAGAGAGTAAGAGGAGAGAGAGAGGATGGCCTGGGGGGGGCTTTTAAACACACACAGTAACTCGCCATCACTCAGACATCCATCACAAGGCTTTGCATCTTAATGCATCTCTTCCTGCCTCCTGCTAATAGAATATCTCACAATATGTTTCGCCTGAAGAAGATCGGAAATGCCGAGGGGAGGAGGGGGGTGGGATTAGATTAGAGAACGTCTTTGGTGTGTGTTTTTATACGCATTAAGATCCGGCTGATGTTCAGTCCATGGATGGCTGGAGGTAAATGTTGATGTCTCCTTCTCACGCTCGGTGTTTTGCTCCGCTCACAGAATACGCCTTAGTCATCTTCCTGACGTCAAAGTCTCGCAGTCTTCACGGAGGATGACTTGCTGACCGTGTGGAAACTCGGCGGCACTGAACTGAAATGGAAATGACATGGGCACCATGTGCCTCATGCAGTCTGTAGCCGAGCGTCGACACACTCGACTGTGAGCACACCCATGTGGGCGGTGCTGTGTTCTCTGGTGCTATGAATAGCGACCGTAATGAAGGCCGACATATTTTCGGTTTTTCTTCTAAGAACATTTGTTTGAGGGCAAACTGCGTTCGGGGGGCTTTCCAGCTGCCTGTGATGTCCTCCTATAGAGTTGCCGTATATCCTTATTTTTTGTGCATAATCTCCAGTCTCCTCCCTAGCTCTTTGGCGGCACATTACACTGAACTTCATGTTTCATTCGTGTCACATTCCTGCTTTAAAACCACCTCTCAACAGGGCCGATGTTGATGGGGAAAGGGTGTGTGTTTGCTTGTTTCCTAGTCTAATTTATCTTTAGGGAAACGTTAGCCTACTGCAGTGGAGAGTGGTTCCTCCCCTCTTCCTCCACCTCTCCAGGGCATGCCATGAATGGACCTTTCTCTGCCCAAGGCCAGATGACAGCCTTGATTTACCACCTCTGATCGGAGAGAGAATCCCTGTCATCCTGTTTTGAAGCGGGCCTCCTGGTGCCGCAGCACTTAGTCTCTCGTCCACAGAGCCTCCTGTGGGGTCCGCAGGGCCCAGCCTGCTCTCCCCCCCCCACACAAGGTGAGAGCCCCTCGGCGTCTCCTGCCCTTGAGTTCGCTTTCTCGTCTTTTTTGGGCAAAGCGAGCGACTCGACCGAAGGGACTGTGAGATATTCTGGCGGGGGGACAACACCAACACAGCGAGAGCTGTTTAGCTCTGCTGAGCCAGCGGAGGAATGCTGCCCCAAGGAGAGACTGAGACGATGTTTAGATCCTCAGACGTCCACTGTCATCACAGATGGTGTTTGGATCCGTACACGAGCTGTCATCGGCGTGTAAGTGTCATGGATGGACGAGGAAGGTGGAGGAAGGACCACCTGACAGTATTCTAAGCATTTGCGAGAATTCTCACCAAAACAAAAAGATATCCCTTTCATTCACCTCAGATATTGACTTTGAAAGATTCAGATCTTAACCTCAAACGATTCAGTACGGGCGAGGCTACCGGTAACCACACTGTTGTCGACGGCACACTCATACAACATGTAAAGATTTCTAGGCTGTTAGTCTGTGAGACTGCCTGTCCAGCTCTGAGCCAAGCTGAAAGCTGTTATAATCCCCATGAATACTGTAATTTACCACAGAGTAGTCTGACAGCCAGGCTAATTACAGGTCTGCTCTGTGTGTTTCTGGAACACCTCAGGTGCCTCGCGGCTGAAGCTCCGCGGTAGACAAGGCAGACGAGTCTTCGTTCTGTCTTCCTCCCAGTTCCTCTCAGGTGACGGTGGTATGCTCTCTGGTCCTGCCAGAGATGCCAGTCTGACAGACTTAAGATTGGTATGACTTTAAGGGTTCTTTTGTAAAAGAAAAAGCACGTCTGCTCATGCTTTAATTTAAGGATCTTCAATTAGGCCTTCGTTAGATGATGGGGATTATGAATGCCTTTTTAGAAAATCCCGGCGCATTTCTCGGTTTGCCTTGCTTGGAAGGTAGAAGGGGTTTGTCCCTCGCATGCCAAGGATAACTTTGCGAGTACGTGACTGTGTGTACCTTCCCCCGACTGAACTGAAAGTCTGCCGTGTGGGCATGCAAACCAAAATGTTCCCCGCTGCAGTAGCAGGTAGCTGTCTCATTTGAAGTGACTTGCTAGTTAGTGGGGGGCCCCCCCAAGTTCATTTAGAGGTCAGTTGTGGGAGAATGTCAAGTTGGTGTAATGTGAGCAAATATCCAGCCCTTTCCTTCGACCAGGTACTAGTTTCCCCGAAAAACAGTGGAACCGAATAATGTCTTATTTGAATACATAGCCATTTAGCAGACGCTTTTATCCAAAGCGATTTACGAGAGAGCTTTACCAAAAGTGCATAGGTCAATGATCAAACAAGGAGATAGCCCCGAAGACATTGCGGGTAGCCAGAACATGAAGCATACATCGTGAAAAGCAAATAAGTGCCAATGGGTGGAACCAGAAGATGACCAACATGATCCTCGAAAGTGCCAGAGTGTACCTGGAGGAAAGCAAGCAACCATATAATTCACAGCGAGTACAAGCAGTCACGACTAACCAACAAGTGCAGCAAGTCCCTCAATAAGTGTAATTGTGTTCCTGGAGGAAATAAAGAGAGTTGAGTATGACTCAAGTTAACAGATCATGGGAAAAGATCATTATTCTGTAGAGGTGACAGATATTAATTAGCCTAGCTGACTGGGTATTTAGTATTCCCACGAGCCAGTGTGGTCAATGACATTGAGCTCTTTGGGCTGTCACAATATGTGTGTTTTGCATTCAATTCTAGTGGGTTTAGTGTCTGGCCTCTGTATGAGTGACTAACCTCTTAAGAAGACGCTCAGATATAACCTTGCAAGGTGTGGCACAACTAAGGCTGATGTATGTCTGATGGGAGTCAGATGGCTGAGCAGTTAGGGAATCGGCCATGCAAAATGACGTGTCATTGGGCAAGGCTCTTCACCCTACTTGCCTCGGGGGAATGTCCCTGTATTTACTGTAAGTCGCTCTGGATAAGAGCGTCTGCTAAATGTGTAAATGTAATGTCCACCCAGGTTAGCTTCTCTGTGTTCACACCTCTTGGCATAAGTAATCCTTGAGAGTTGTGATGTGATTGATGAGAATGGGTATTGCTCAGTGGTAGGGCATCAGATCTATAGGCCGCAGGTTCAAATACAACTGTACATAGCTTTGAATACAACCGTCTGCTAAATGAACACATAATTTTTCATATGTTTTAGAAGCACTCTATTTCCTGGTTGAGGTAACAGGAGGACAGACTTTAATACAGGACTTGATGTTCTTACTGTTTGTTTCATCTGTTCACCTGCAGTTTTTTCAGTTGATAAAAACATGTTACAACATTAAGGTGTTGCCTTAGCAGACGCTTTTATCCAAAGACCTCTTTGACATGCAGGTAAAAGCTCTACCACAGAGCTACACCTACCCCCTAAACCTATCACTTGCCACAAAACAGGTCGAACTGGAAATCCAGTGAGGTTCACTGCAGGACATGTTCGGGCGCGGCTGTTTCATCTGTTGTCGCCAAGATGGCAGCCTGCCAATTAATCTTTAAAATGTTTATGTAACCTCTTTCCAGACCCGTCTGATGCCTGTATTCTAAAGTGTTTTGTAGTTCCGTCTGGTATGTCAGACTGTGTGCAGTTCGACTAATGCTTTGATAATTCTGAAATACTAAGTACGAAGTATTGTTCTTTCACTAGCAACACATTAAAACACAATGTACATTCTCATGTGCAAAGATCATATCAGCGAATCATTTCAGCAGTATTTTCCTATGAAATTCTAAAGTACTTTAGAATCTGTTATTCTTTGTGTGTGTTTGGAGTCGAGGCTCGTGCACATAGCTTGTGTTTAGCTGGCTGGCTTCATGTTCTGGAACCCACTACCCTGCAGCTGCTGAGCAGCCACTAGTGCAGGGGAGGTTAACTGGCGGCTTGGGGAGGAGGAGGCCAGGGGAGGAGGAGGCCAGGGGAGGTGAGGCCAGGGGAGGAGGCCAGGGGAGGAGAGCTGAGGCCAGGAGAGGAGAGAGGAGGCGAGGAGAGGTGAGGCCAGGGGAGGGGAGTAGAGGAAAGGTGAGGTCAGGACAAGAGTGGCCGGGGAGGGGTACGGGGACAAGGGGTGAGGCCAGGACAAGAGAGGCCAAAGCGGGACAAAAGAGGCCAGGGGAGAAGAGGCCTGGCCTAGAGAGTAGCTTGGGTTTCTGTTTATGTTAAGGATCTCATGACTTCAGATCGTTTTTTCGCTGAAATAATGTGTTGAATTAGACACAGTGCTGGTCAGTAGCCTGGCTGATGGACCTGTTGACCCTGCTTCTTTATTCTAAACACTCACACACTCAGGCTTGCGCACACACACTACCACACACACACTCAGGCTCGCGCACACACACTAACGCACATGCAAACCCTCTCGCACTCACTCGTTTGTCATCTGAAAAATTAATCTGGAAGGTAAACAGTTGGCTCTTTGTGTGTGCAGGGCTGTGTCTGTGTGGTTCAGTAACGAGGAGCAGCTGCTCCTCTCGCCCTGATGAATGTGCCAGTTGTTGGTTGTTTAGTAGTCGTTCACACACACACACACACACACACACACCATCCACGCCAACCCTCCCCCAGCCCTCAGCTACCACCTATTGTTTTCCAGTATGAACAGTCTCCATGGCCTAGGCTGACAGCCAGTGAGACCTGGGGAAATTCATGTTTTGGAAAAGGAACGCCAAGAAAAGTGAAAATGGCTTCTGTATCGTGTCACTTCCTGTTTCACCGCCGTAGGGGCAGTGCAGAGCTTATTGGTCCTCGTGCCCTAGAGTTCCCATGTCCCATGACAGGAACAATAAGGGTGTGCAGTGGCAGCTCACCAGAGAGCCAGGCCATCTGAAGGGTGTGCAGTGGCAGCTCACCAGAGAGCCAGGCCATCTGAAGGGTGTGCAGTGGCAGCTCAGCAGAGATCCAGGCCATCTGAAAGGATGTCTGGGATGACTCAAGTGGAAATTGTAGGTCAGCTTCCTCCATTTACAGTAATTGAATTTAAAAAAAGAAAGAAAGAAGCTTTTTTGGCATGTTCAGACTGGAGGCTCTCACTTGTTCGTTTCTTTCTTTTCTTTGGGCCTTTGGGGTTTTCAAAGCTGTTTTTCTTTTCTTCAGGCTTCTGCATTCCTCTGTTCGTGTTCTTGTGTTCCCCAAACATGGTCATTATTGAGATATTCAAATGCTTAGTTTACACTTAACAGATGTTTTCGGATGTTTACATTCTCACAAAGACCTATATAAATTGAAGGAAACAAAAGTTACGTCTTCCTACTGCTATACGCCTTTCTTTCAGCTTTTTCTTCACATACATAGTGGGTAGGTGACCCGATGTGTATAAATCGAACATTACACAGCCATTAATGCAACATTTCATGGCACTTGTACCGACAGGTTTCAAAATGGGCTCATGGGTCATAGTCTCGTAGTTTCTCACTACACTGTCTCTCTTAATGGCGTCTTCCTTTTCTCTGTCAGGGTTTCCTGCCCCAGCTGGATCTATCCCAACATGCAGAGTGGAGGATTAGGGGAGGGGGGGGTGGTGGAAGGGGGGAGGGTCACAGACCCTGGGAGAGCCAGTGGAAAATCCTCTCGGTTGCTAAAAAACTGTTGCCAACTCTGAGGTTGAGGTCGTTGGGTTCTCTTTTACATAGTTTGTCATCTACGGTTGGTGACTTTTTGATGGTGATAGTATGGGTGATACCCATGTGTTTTTGTTCCATTATCAGATGGGCTTCTATGTTCTGGATTGTAGTTTGGCATGATTAGTTGTGTGCTTGAACTGCAGTGACCAGCATGGTCACATTTCATGAGGTGACAAGCATGCATTCAGCTTCCTCTATGAGGTAACAATGTCCTCTTCCAAGGGTTCCTCATTCTTCCCCTCATCACTCTAAAGGTGTGGCTCTACTGCCCAGGTGTGGGATACAGTTTCATAGTCCTTTTCCCAAACAATAACCATTACTGAATGGGATGTTGCCCTGGGCATTGTGACGTGTGTGTGTGTGATAAATAGTGCTAAGAGAATCTTCGCAGTTGCATAATTAAAGACAGATTCATTTACATTAAAGACGGATGTGCTGGAATTTATTCTCTGCAAGGATGATTTATTTTGTTTATTTTTGATGATTTATTTTGTTGATGCCATACTTCTCCATTCAGGAACATTAGATAAATACTTCAGAGTATTTGTTTTGTGTGTTGGGTGTGTATTAAGTTGTCACAGAAACGTTTTAATTTGTAAAATGCTAATTGTCACTCAACCAGGGTAGCAGGAAATTAAACCAACTTTTCTGGCAGGGTGTTTTTCAAACTACCAGGAAATTAGATAACACTTAGGAATTAAACGGCCTCTTTTCCCAAAACAGGAGGCTAGTTAGACAAGAAAATAATATCAGTGACCTTGTGGAATGTCTTGTCAACTTCCTCTCTGCCACTATAAGACTGAAAATACAACTATTAGTAAATGTCCTTCCTGCCTCGGAATCTGTAGCTAAATACATTTTTGAGAGTTGATTATCCAGACAGATGTGGATGGAACTGTGAAGGTGTTTCAAATCAGGAAAGATAAAGTGGCTTTGACACCAACTGTCTTTTACAACACCAATTACACAAGTAGTTTTTTCATAGTCCTTTAAAAGATCAGCCATGCATATACTGAACTCCTATTGATGCAGTGCACTGCCAGAGACTGAAAGGGTCGTGCTCTCAATTCCTTTGAAAGGTTTTACTTTAGCCACATAGCTTTACCACTAATTAGCCCACGTCTACAGAAATTAAAGGTTGGCATAATAGAATTCTTCAAAGGTAAAAGAACACATTTATAAATGAAATGACAATGTTTTTGAAGGTCAGACCCAATTTTCAGAATTATAGAGTACGTTGAAGAAATGTTGTAGTCACCTTCATATGGTCACGATATATATTTTTTAACCCAGTGTAATAATACCCTTGTGGTAATACATTGACACATTGCCAAGTTAATAATCAAGGACAGGATTTATTTGCCATTCTTAAGGAAAATGTCTGAGACTAAGAATGATTGTGTTTGGTCTTTGATCACAGAGTACTGGGTTGTTAATTTACATTTTCTTCTTCTCTCTTTTCAGGATTCCGTAAGATCAGCCTGGATGACCTGCGCAAGGCGTACATCGTCAAGGACGTGCAGCAGTACATCCTGCAGCGACTGGACCAGGAGGAGGCACTGCGACAGCACCTCACCAAGGAGACCGCGGAGATGCTCAACCAGCTCCACATCAAGAGCAGCGGCTGCTTCCTCTACCTGGAGCGTGTGCTGGACGGGGTAGTGGAGAACTTCATCATGCTGCGTGAGATCCGGGACATCCCCGGCACCCTCAACGGCCTCTACCTGTGGCTCTGTCAGCGGCTCTTCGTCCGGAAACAGTTCGCCAAAGTCCAGCCCATCCTCAATGTTATCCTTGCCACCTGCCGGCCTCTCACCATCAAGGAGCTTTATCACGCTGTCTGGACCAAAAACACGACTCTTACCATAGAGGAGTTTCAGAAGAAGATTGATATCCTCACTAAGCTGTTGGTGGATGGCCTTGGAGGAACCAAGATCCTATTTCACTACAGTTTTGCCGAGTGGCTCCTGGACGTGAAGCACTGTACCCAGAAGTATTTGTGCAACGCGGCAGAGGGTCACAGGATGATGGCCATGCGCTACACCTGCCGGGCCAAGCAGCTCAAACCGCTGGAGGTTCAAGAGTTTGCGCTGCATCTCATCAACTCCAACCTGCAGATCGAGCCTTTCAACCTTGCTCTGTGGATGGTGTGGAACGGCACGCCCGCCAAGGACTCCCTGAGCACCTCCATCCCCAAAGAGCAAGAGGTGCTCCAGCTGCTGGTGAAGGCAGGAGCTCACGTGAACAACGAAGACGACCACGCCTCCTGCATCATCCAGCAGGCGCTGGAGAGGGAGGACTCCATTAGGACTTTGCTTGATAATGGAGCCTCGGTCAACCAGTGCGATTCCAGTGGGAGGACATTGCTGGCGAACGCCGCGTACAGTGGGAACCTGGATGTGGTGAACTTGCTCATTTCCAGGAGGGCAAACATGGAGCTTGTGGACAACCATGGGCAAACGGCACTTACTCTTGCGGCAAGGCAAGGTCACACTAAAGTGGTGAACTGTCTCATTGGCTGCGAGGCCAACATCAACCACACCGATCATGACGGGTGGACCGCCCTCAGGTCGGCGGCCTGGGGAGGTCACTCAGAGGTGGTGTCCGCTCTCCTCTACGCTGGCGCCAAAGTTGACTGTGCCGACGCCGATAGCAGGACCGCCTTGAGAGCCGCCGCATGGGGAGGTCACGAAGACATCGTCCTGAACCTCCTGCAACACGGGGCGGAGGTCAACAAAGCAGACAACGAAGGAAGGACTGCCCTCATCGCGGCGGCGTACATGGGGCATAGGGAGATCGTCGAGCACCTTCTGGATCACGGCGCGGAAATCAATCACGAAGACGTGGACGGCAGGACGGCTCTTTCCGTCGCCGCTCTCTGTGTGCCGGCCAGTAAAGGCCACGCTTCTGTGGTCAGCCTTCTCATCGACAGGGGCGCAGAGGTCGACCACTGTGATAAAGACTGCATGACTCCCTTACTTGTAGCTGCCTACGAAGGACATGTTGACGTGGTGGATCTGCTGCTTGAAGGCGGTGCGGATGTCGATCACACGGACAATAATGGGCGAACGCCTCTCCTTGCCGCGGCTTCGATGGGTCATGCCTCTGTTGTCAACACCTTGCTTTTCTGGGGGGCGGCTGTCGACAGCATCGACAGCGAAGGAAGGACGGTCCTGAGCATCGCGTCCGCTCAAGGGAACGTGGAGGTGGTGCGTACTCTGCTGGACAGAGGGCTGGATGAAAATCACAGGGACGACGCAGGCTGGACCCCGCTACACATGGCTTCCTTTGAGGGCCACCGCCAGGTGTGTGACGCCCTCATCGAGCAAGGAGCACGGTGCATAGAAGTGGACAACGACGGTCGAATCCCTCTGATACTGTCTGCACAGGAGGGCCATTACGACTGTGTCCACATTCTTCTGGAAAACAAGTCCTGCATTGACCAGCGAGGCTACGACGGGAGGAATTCCCTCAGGGTGTCTGCACTAGAAGGTCACAGGGACATTGTTGAACTGTTGCTGAGTCACGGTGCTGACATCGACCACAAGGACGCAGATGGACGTCCAACCTTGTACATATTGTCACTTGAGAACCAACTTGCCATGGCAGAGTACTTTCTTGAAAACGGAGCCAACGTGGAAGTCAACGACACCGAGGGAAGGACTGCCCTCCACGTATCCTGCTGGCAGGGGCATGTCGAAATGGTCCGGATGCTGATTAACTATCACGCCGACGTGAACTCCTGCGACAACGAAAAGAGATCCGCCCTGCAGTCCGCCGCCTGGCAAGGTCACGTGAAAGTGGTGCAGTTTCTGATCGACAACAGTACCCGCGTGGACCACACCTGCAATCAGGGGGCGACGGCACTCGGCATCGCGGCCCAGGAGGGTCACATCGATGTGGTGCAGATACTTTTAGAGCACGGGGCCGACCCCAATCACGCCGACCAGTTTGGACGCACCGCCATGCGAGTGGCCGCGAAAGGGGGACATTCGCCGATCATCAAACTGCTCGAGAAGTACGGAGCTTCGAGTGTCAATGGCTGTAGTCCCTCTCCGGTGCACACCATGGAACAGAAAACCCCTCTGTCTGTAACTGGGAAGATGCAGTCCCTTACAATTAAATCTAACAGCTCTGGTAGCACCGGGGCTGGGGAACTTCAGTCGTCAGGACGCGGTTTACCCAACGGACCTGTTCACGCTTTCAGCTCCCCATCGGAATCTCCCGACTCAACTGTCGACAGGCAGAAGTCCTCTCTTTCAAACAACTCTCTCAAGAGTTCCAAAAACTCTTCCTTGAGGACCACTTCATCCACTGCCACCGCGCAGACCGTGCCGATAGACAGCTTTCACGGGCTGACTTTCACAGAGCAAATACAGCAACACTCTCTGCCTCGCAGCCGAAGTAGGCAGTCCATCGTCTCCCCCTCCTCCACCACCAAGTCCATCGGTCATCAGCCAGGTTCTCCGTTGAATGAATTTGACTGGGCTCAGGTGAAGCCCGGTCTGAAGTCGACCAAAGGTAGTAAAACGGGAAACGGCACTTCGAATGGAAAAGGGGGATCTGGAGATAAGAAAAAGCTTAAGAACAGTGGCTCGAGTCAGGTTTTGGAGTACGAAATGACCCAGTTTGACAAAAGGGTTGCTCTGAACAAGTCTGTGGCAAACATTTCCGTGAAGGATCCTCATTGCAAAATCTTGGTCGGTGGGTCAACACAGCAGGACGGGGAACAGACTCCAGAACAGTTCTTCTTCCAACAGCAGAGCTGTGCAGAGAAGAAAAGGAACGGCATAATGACCAACCCTAACTACCACCTTCATGGCAATCAGGTTTTCCTCGGCCGAGTCTCTGTCCCCAGGACTGTACAGGGCAGAGGCCATCAGGACGTTCTGGAGAACTACCCCATTGGGGAAACTGAACTAAGCCTTAAACAAGCCCTGAAACTGCAGATTGAAGGATCAGATCCTGGGTTTAACTACAAGAAGGAGACGCCATTATAGCCGGTAAGGGGTGTGTTTCTTGCCGTTCTAATCAAAACGTGATGGGGATTTAATGTTGAGTATGTTTATTGTACATTGGCATTATTGTACTGTTTGTGTAAGTTGTTGAAATATCCAACTTCCATTAGTTCAGACTTTCATTCATTTCAACATCAAGGTAAACATAAAAACCATACTGACCGTATAATATACAAAATAAATGTTAAAGGTGTTCCTTGCTTTGAAATAAAGTGTCAATTTCTTAAGCTGAGCTTGATATTTTACTCCTAACCATCATTAGTGGAACAGTTTTTCTCTTACTTGTTTAATGTATTTGAAAGAATTTCATTATCTGGCCAAGTACTTACATTTTCCAACCGAAAAGCTAATCTAGATCGTCATCCTCATACCGTTGCAGATGTCTCGAATGCCATTCGTCACGCAGGCATTGGAAGGAATGTGCCAAAGCAACCATATTCATCTGCATAAGAACCGATTCGTGTTTTTTCCACTCCGGTGGGACGACTCAGACAACCTAGAGAAGAATGTTGACTGCTGCACAAGGCTTACATGAACTGATACTTCGATGTGCCTACATCTGTTACAGCCTCAGTGTAATCATGCACACTATCATTTTAATTTAATGTATTGATATTTAATATGCAGTGTATGCACTTTTTAAAAAGAGAGAAAATGACAGACATGCATATGTTCCGTCAGCCTGTCACTCACACATGTGTTCCTTATCAAACCAATCATTCAAAGGAAATATACATCGTTTTTTTTCATGTTTTTTGGTTTCTGGCAATTGTACAAACACTGACAGCAATGTTCCACAGAGTACATTGTCACCTTTAACCAGAGAACATCCCAGACAACTCATGGGATAATGTTCAACTCATCAATACTCTGCCTATCTAGAGACCCAAAATAATCTGTGTTAACCTTGTTCTATGTGCTTAACATATGTTGTGTGTAATATGTTACTAGCTATCGCAATTTACTCAAGTATAATCAAGCATATTTATTTTGGAGAAAAGCCACTCTCGTTTGTATTGTATAGTCTTATCTTGGTGCTGTGTTCAAAAGTTGCCTGCAGTTATTTTGGTGATCTCAATACTTTTTGTTTGCAATGTGCTTTGTAGTATTAGAGAAATCGGAACGAAAGTAAAGAGTTCATTGGAAATATTCAAATCATGTGATTTAATTTTGTCCCCTGTGGGACTTCTCATTTGTTTTTTTAGCAGTTTAATTTTCCGTGTGCGCATTTAAATTGATATTTAAGTAAACAAGTTGTGTACTGTCAACAGTCTGATGCTCAATGCAGAATTCTCAAGCAAAAGCAATGTTAAAATGCATTCATCCCCAGAATCCAATATAATGTAAAACCTGCAATGCAAGACAGAAAAGCTTGCTTCTTTTTTAATTGTTGTGTGGCTGGTTGTGTTTTTCTTGTCTGCATATTTTGGATATGAACACAAAGCAAAGTGTTTTGGTCCTCCCTTCACAACCGACACAACAGACTTGTAAACTTCGGTGATATTTGGGTTTTAAAGCATTGTTTGAAATGTATACGTGTCAAGCCAAAGTTAAACCAGCAGTTGTCTCTCCTAGCGACCTGCAGCGCCATTCCTCACGATAAAACTCGAGAGGGATGTCTTTTGAGATGGTGCTGCTGGATCTAAGACATCTGTTTCTCATGGACGATCTTGGGGCTGTGTTAGCATTTAAATGTCATAATTGTGCTTTTCATAATGTTAGAAGTTAGCTGTTCTTGTGCCAACTCGGAAGAAAGGAAGGAGGGGAGTGGCCTGCTATCGCATGCACAAACACAACAAGCATTAACCCAAGTCCCATCTCTTAGCTCCTCGGTTTAGCTTGAAGGTATGCCATGAAGGTTTAATGGAAGGACTGGAGTATCAGTTCTCAACACAGTATTCCGAATTATTTAGCCGTCTTGTCAAGCAGTCATTGTATTATTGCCTGTGTTTGTCTGTCACATTGTTTTGAATTGACCTTCGATATTTTTATTGTAAATAGCTTAACATGTACATTGACCTTTTCATTTAAAAAAATATTTCCTGTACTATATTAAGCTGAATTTTCTGATGTATATTGAAGTGCTTAATAAAACATATTTGCTTTAATGCTGGGAACTAAAATTCTCTGACTCTAAAATTGCTGCTGACTCATTTTCTGTTTGTAAACTAATAATAGAATATGTTCATGAGCATGAACTAGCCTGACAAAGTGCAGATGAATGCTAGTCACCAAAACTATCATGTAGTGTGATGTGAGTTGTCCTTTCATCATGGTCACGTTAGGGTAAATCTAGTGTATGTATGATATTTAGGATTGATGGGAACAGCCATTATCTACTGTAAACAGAAACTAGTTTGTAAACCTCGCACATGTCAAGTCCAATAAAGACCCTATTCAGTAGCTGTTAGAGAAGATTGAGAGGGAATCCAAAGATCAAGATACAGAAAAGGGGTCTACTAACACGACGTAAAGGTACAATAGGTAAGACTTTTTCAGTAAAAAAATCCCATTAAACATGTGAACTAATGTGGCCGTCACAGTTGTTTAGCAACATGGATGGCTCAGTGCCAGTGAAATTGTGAAACCGCTGTCTATCAAACTACAGTTGGAGGAAAGCACGGAAGGTCATACAAAAATCGGGGGTGCTATTTCTCCATTTTTATTTCATAATGTTGCCAATTGCAGCTTTAACCACAGCTGCACTCAGTCTTTCCTCTATGCATTCGATGATGAAGGGCGAAGCCAGGACACTGCAGGATGTCGCTAAGCAGGTTCACTACTCTCGCCAGTCGTCCCTGTCTAACCAAAAGGCTGCTTGAGAGCTGTCAGATGCAAGTCCCCATAATGCACAGGAGCATAACTGAATTTAAAAGTTTTAGTACGGGTTGTTACAGATACCGTTTCAGCCATTAAACGTGTTGAGGTGTTCTGAGAGATTTTGAAATGGGTGTTAACAATCGAAACATCTGGTGATTATGTCATCGTCCGAAGAGGCGTCCAAGTCCGTACTTGGACGATCGTCTCCGTCTTGGATGCTGTTAGCAACCACATCTGTTTCTCCTCCTCCACCCTTGTTGTGGAAACTAACAACCACCTACACAATATCCCAGGACTGTACAAAATGGATTCCCATGCTTGAAATGAGTTGGCCACTATAGTTGGAAATATCTGGCCCTGTGTTTGGTGCATGTTTAAGGAGGAATGGTGGATAGTTCAGCTTCAGAATGAGACTTGTGTTCTTGTAATGTAACACATTCATTCAGAAGAAGCTTTTATCCGAAGCAATTTACAGCAGGGATTTAAACAGGATATCTGGTTGGTTTGCAGTCAAATGCTCCCACAGTGTTATATCATTAGTTTACCATAGTGGATGGTAGAGAGTAAGTAGCTACGCATAATTTCAGGCCAACATAGTTCAAATTTGTCAAATTATTCATTACTTGTTCAATGTTTATTATTTAAAAACCAGCCTCCCTACAAGCATAACCTAACAGTTAAGTTTAATGTGCTAAATGCTGCTTGGTGATTGGGAAGCCATGCACGAACCACTCCAGTAAACCCACTCATGACTCATCCATTTCTTATTTTAATTTGAAACGTGTCGTCAGGGGTACAACGTTATCGTCCTCGCTTTCCAATTAAATGAGCCAAGGTTGTGGACACTTTTTCTTAATAATCGTAAATTCGAAGAGAGAAAAAAATAAACTTCTTGGGGCTGTAAACGAGATGATAATTCACAGCGGGGATCGGCAGTGATTCCCGGTGCGTTGCTGGATGGAGATGTATAATAGCGGGATGGAGGTGGCTAATGACCTTGGCAGCAGCATAAATACATGCCCTGCTGCATATCCTATTACCTTTAGAGCTGCCGTTAGATCTGCTTCACTAATAAGTTAGAGAAAGGATCTTGTCTTTCATACAGGAAATGCGCCCCCATTTCACAGTGGGAAGCCGAATAAGACTTAGTTTAGCATCTGGGGAGTGTCGGTTAACACGACACAGTTAAGGACGTGGCAGAACAGGTGAAGAAAATACTTTGATCCATCAAAGGGGTGAATGAATATGCCTCTATGGACGACAAGATACAAAAGACAAACTATTTCAAAGAGTTGTTGTGAAAAGATTTGAGACTTTTAGCCATCTCACCTGTTTGGTGAAAGAGGTATAGTCTATCATAAATGACTTAAAGACTTAAGTGACCAAAATACCCCTCACCGATTCAATGAGGATAACCAGTCATGTCCTGAGACACAAGTGATTCACAATAATGCAGAAAATGTTCAGTAGACACACAAAGGGCCAAGAATGATGGATCATGCTTGCCGTATACACTGTTTGTATATGTTTGTTAACGTTTGCATAATCCCCATGGGCTTCCACCAAATAAAGTGGATAAAAGCCTTTAGAAGACTGTCTTAAACAAACTGCTTCCCTTTGAAGCTCAGCCCCTGACATGCACACAGCCGCTCTACTTTCACTGCATACACAGCAACCTACATTACTCACCTGAGCAAGCTTTCATACTGCCCTCACAGGAACTAACTGCAGCCCTGTCCCCTGAACAAAGTCGTTTGGAGGCTTGTCTTTTACTCGCTGTGTGAATAGGCCATAGCATACCATGTTATACCTCACATCATTAATCATTACAGTTGAAGCCAAGTACAATAAACAATGCAGCAGTGAAGCCAGATCTATCCGGGGCCTGAGTCTTAGCTGGTGTGTGCAGTATTCAATAGCTTATCGTGGCTTCTCCTTCCCTCCACATGTGGGACTAGAAGGAACTGGAATCCTGCAGCTGGGAATGATTACCATATGATTGTGTGTGTACGTGTGTGTGTGTGTGTTCATGTATATGTGTGGGAATGACAGCCATCAGATCCTCCCTCCCCGAGCTGAGCAACTTCTATCGCAGAGAACCAGATTCAGCAAGAAGTCTCCTGCCCCTGCCCCCCCACCCCCCCCCCTGCAGAGGAGGAGAGGAGCACCTGGGTGTTTATAGGTATTGAAAAGCCGCATTGCTTATTATGTTGAGCTATTAGCTTATTATGTTGAGCTATTATTGTCAAGAGTCAGAGAGTTATGCAGCGATGGCAAAGCCGACTCTTGTTCTTTTTCTCTATCTTTCTTTCTTTTCCTCTTTTTCTCTCTCCTCTCTTCCTCTCTCTCCTCGCCACCCCTCTCTTTCTCCCTCTCTACCACTGCTGCAGAGTTCAGTCCAGGATACCTCTGCTTTCCTCCTGAGAGCTGGATCAAAGTGTGTGGTGTAACAGGACCCAGGGACACATGCATGACTCTCCACAGGCTCTCTGTTATGAGGGATTAACACATGAGGGAACTGGAATCAACATGGGAAGATACCATCCCACGCCAGATGTGAGGGCCACAACAGCGCAGTTCGAATAGTTTAATTTAAAATATTTTATGGTACGCAATAAAACCCCATGAACCCCAATGGGATGAGAAGAGGAACTCACAGCTCCACTGCCCGACAGCCTCCCTGCCCCAGCCCCTCCGGCCCCATCCAGCCTGATCTCACAGCTCCACTGCCCCTCAGCTCCCCAGTCTCCCTGCCCCATCCAGCCAGACTTTAACCAACATCCAAAATCATTGACTGACCCATTGTGTTCGACTGACCCTCGAGGTGACCGCCATTCAGCCCAACCAGTGCATGACCTTCCGACTGAGCGCTCCCCAAATGCACCTCCGTCCAAGCCCCACTATTCCCTCCCCTCCCTGCCCATCCCTCTTCATCAGCACCCCCCTCTTCCAGGTCAGTACCTTGGGCTCCTCAAGCCCACACCCCTTCTACAGCCGGACCAGGGTGGGCAGCCAGGACAGGAGTCTGGACTCATTAGTCACGGTGGCAGGGCCGGGGGTGACTGGACAGGCCTGCCAAGAGGAGGGGCCCGAGAGGGGAGAGGGCCCGGGAGGGGGGCTGGGAGGGGGGCTGGGAGGGGAGGCTGACAGAGTGAAGGAAAGCTGGGTATGATGGTGGGTGATTTGTATACTGTGAATGGAGGCTACAGTCATTTCAGATGGTGACGTGTCGTGAATCAAAGTATGTATACATAGCGATACACTGGAGGAATGCAGGTTGCACTGTCTTGAAGGAAGTCAAACTTAATTCACCTGAAAAATATGAATTTTCAATGAGAATTGGGAATTTTCCCATTATTCTCCACCTATAGGGATTAATAAAGTGTAATCTTATACACAAAATCAGTACATTTCAAGTACACTTCCAGTTGTGTGGGAACAAGTTAATATTATGAAAACATTTTGAGCTAGATAATTTCATATTGTTTTTTTTAGGTTTAAGTATACTCCTTTTCCACTTAGGATCACCCCTACAGAAATGAAGATCACATTGAAAAAGGACTGCACTTTACTGGGTTCAAACTCAGTAAGAAGAAAGCTTTGACATCCGTGCCCTCTCCTAATACCATAACCTCACTTTATGCATGGGGAATGTTAGTTTCATCCTTTCTATGCCTTATTTGGCATTCAGTGCATGTTTATGCCTTTGAATAGCGACCGTACCTTTCTATCCGGCGAACGCAGACTAATGCATATGTGTCCTCTAGAATTACGACTCCTAATAACCACGGATATAAAGCTGTTTTACATTTAGCAGCTTTTTCTGCTCGGAGAAGGTAACGTTGTAAATAAACGGGACGATTATGGAGTCAACAGTAGGGTAAATTGCATGTTTTCTCCGCCTCCAGAGGATGCATGAGGTCCACAGGACCGCCAGAACATGTCCGTCTGAATTCATTACTGTCCTGTATGTGCGAATCACTCACGACCAAGAGCAAGGCCCCCCAACAGATTAACATATAAATGAAAGTACAGATGGGATCTCGCCCTTCGTTTTCTATCTGTTTATTCCGACTCGCCACGAGGTCAGCGAGGTTTTGAAAGATGGATAGGTGTCTGAAATGCAAGAAGCCATACCACTCAAGGGGACTCTTGTTTACGTGGAGACACTCGTATTTTCCATCTGTGCATCAGCCTCTTCACAATGTTCTCCAAAGGCACCTTTGATTCAGAAATTGCTCTGCCAAAGTTTTGTTCAGTTAAAAGAATAATGTGATGTGAGCTATTACGTAGACATAGCCCACGTAGGCCTATAATTGCTTGCCAATATATTTGATATATTAAACCGAGGTTTGACATTTTGAGGTATTGCATAAGCGACATGGCCAGCACTTAAACGCAGGGCGTAATGATTTCAACCCATCCTAATTATGGAGCGTCGCCTCAAACGGAGCTTTTAAGCTCCACAAACTGGTTTTGCCCAAAAAGGGGAGTTTGTAATTGGTTATGAAAAACGTTGATCGCATTTGTTTCAGGCCTCACCGATTGTGTATGATACACTTGTAGGCCTATTTTTTGCTAACTCAGCTTTTAAACTGTGCAACTGTGTGCTGTAGCCTATGCATGTGTGATTTTCCCCACGCTATTTGAAAGACAAATAACTAACTCCTGGATAATTAAATAAAATAAATCTAGAGGAACATTTTCTAAGCGTGCCTTTATCCCAGTGAAGCGTCCCATCTTTATCAGTAGGCTATAGGCCTATTATTTATTAATCTTAACATTTATCCTCCGAAATGACTGCCAGGCAGTTTGTACCATATGGTCCAAAAGTGTGTATGAGCAACTCGTTATCAGCTTCACACATCCAAGAACTTCGGTTTAGAAACCTGAGGGTGGTCTAGGAGAGAAGAGCTGAGTCACGCTGTAGGTAGCACTGCAGCGGCCCCGACTGAGGAGGACCGCCCCCTCAAAGCCATTAGGCCTCCGTGCAGCTCTGCTCTCCGCATCAACGCCCCGGCAACAAATTACCTCTCAGGCTCGCAGGAAGCGTCGGGATGGTGAAAGAAAGAGCATCCTTAATGAGACGTGGGTCGTTTCTCAGTTGCTCACAGCACAAAAGAAATGACAAATACATTAAACCTGAGTTTTCTTTCGGCTGTGTGTGTTTTTGCTCGCTTCGTTCGGCTCGTCGGGGCCGGACTCCGACAGGAGTTGTCCTTTTCAAGATGTCGCTCATTAAAATCTTAGCCTCTGGCTTGGACGTTTTGTTTTCAGAGAACAGAAACACTTGCGTAAGATATTTGCATCTGTGTTCGTGACTCAAAACAAGCAAATCTGTAGATAATACATCTGCTGAAATTAGATTTTAATAGCCTATTATATTATTTCCAACATGTAACAAAGTAGGTATAGGTTAACCAACAGGGTGGTTATTAGAATTCAACCAATTCCCATAAAATCATGATGTTTGTTGTCCTTGGTTATATAGTGAAGGATGAAGTTCCATCTAGTCTACCCTCAAAAGCAGTTCATTTGTCTGGATTTTGTGAATTAGCAGGAAGTGTGAATAGTCGTTGCAGGAAATGAGGTGACACAGTGACACTTCTCCCAGAATGACACAGCTCTTTTGTCCACTACAAATTTCATTTGAAAATGTCACAGCCTTTTTCTACACAGGAAACGCTTGAACAACGAGCTGAAGCATAGCAGAGAACTCATCTTTTGTGATTCAATATTTACTCTCCTTCAGATCTTCTACACCTGGATGAGGTCGTCTGGACAAAGAACAGGAGACCGTGAGTCAGCAAAGCTGTATTTGTTAAAACAGGATCTATCGGTGTGCGATTTCTTTGACAGGAACCTCCAAAGTAAAACAGAGAGCACCGTTATGTGGTGTGGCTGTGGGTGCCATGCGATTCTCACTCTCAAGGTTTCAATTTGCATTACATTACTCATTCGATATTCTATTTCCGACTGAGGGACCAAAACGAACCATGCTGTTGGTGATGGTGTCCATTCTGGGCTGGAAGAAAAGAAGAAACACAAAGGAGAGAGAGATATCCAAGGCCTGCAACTAATTAGTAATTAGAGAGGGGGCAATCGAGAAATCTCCTTGACCACAGCGCATGGAAACACATCGCCACGAGGAAAAGTATTACCTTCAAAATGACAACAGCCCCAGAGAAAGGCTACAATTACAGGTTGTGGATAATTTAATGTCGGGGGAGGGTATATGGACGGGTAGAGCGTGGTAGTAGGGCTACAGACCAAGAGACTCCAGGTTTAAATCTCCCTGTATGCTGTTTTGGATTCAAGCGTCTGATGAATGAATGCATTTAAATGTCATCTATCGTTATAAACATCAATCATGACACTAGGAAGATTATTTTTATCGTTGTTACTTGATATACTTCAATAGTACATAGAGATTATAATGATATGAATGATTATATTAGGAAAAATAATATCCTTTCTATGAATGATCTATATAGGCACTAAGTAGAGTCTGCAGTACATTTAATGACAGGTGAATTCACAGTCCTACCAGGAACTGGGGCCGTTTCTGGGTTCAAACAACACAAAGGACTTCCACAAACTCCCCGAGGCTACTGAAACACCCAAGGAAGATTTCTAACCACCTCCTCCTCCTTCAAGGTGAGGGTTGATGTGAAGAGGCCTGGGCCAGATGGGTTCTAAACGCTCGCCTGGTCCAACACTCAGCTTACCACAACACCCACGTCCTCACCTGAACCCACAAGGAGCCACTCGAGACAAAGCGTTTTCGTGACGGAGCGAGGGAAGGTAGGAGGACTGTGAAGCGGGGGACTCACGTGGATCCTCCCCCAGCAGACAGCAGTGGTTCATCCTGCTGCACGTCATTGATTGTCTGAGAGACTTGGCTGGCGAGGGATTTCTCCCCGGCTAACCTGCCTGAGCATTGTCCTCACATGACCTGAGCTCATGCATGCACACACACACACCACATATACATACACACTGCTATCACACACTCATACATGTACACACACACACTCATACATGCACATACAAACACTGCTATCAAACACACTCATATGCACACACAAACTGCTATCATACACGCATGCATGAACACACACACATATATATACACACTGCTATCACACACTCATACATGTACACACAAACACTGCTATCAAACACACTCATATATGCACACACAAACTGCTATCATACATGCATGAACACACACACACACACTGCTATCACACACTCATAATGGTACACACAAACACTGCTATCAAACACACTAATATATGCACACACAAACTGCTATCATACATGCATGCATGAACACACACACACACACACACACGCACACACACACACACACACAGTCCTCATCTGTAACATTGCCCCACTTAAAATGCCCTCATTGATGCTTATTAACTCATTTATCAGCTCTCTCTCATCAAGGCCAGCTACCAATGCATGAAATTAATTAGGATGTGTGGGTTTGACAGCTGCTGCTTATGCATGTCCATGTTGCTCTTCCCTGTGTGGGGAAACACTTCATGCCGGTCATTACCATACTGAACCCAAGCATGGGGGAGGAGAGGGAGGGAGAGAGGGGGGAGGGTGCAGCTCAGAGGAAGAGCACTTCACTGCAGATCAGGAGGTTCCAGTTCGAAGGTTCAACCCCCTCCTGTATGGATAAGTGTGTTTGCTGAATGAACGCAATGCATTCTGACGTAGCTACTTCACCTGCTGTCACTCTATGTACTTCCTGAATCGTTATTAAATGAAATAGCGGTATTGCCTTTGAATGCCAGGATTTCCCTCTGTTCAGGCCTGCTGAGACTGAGATGATGGAATGGAGGGGCACTGATCATCTTGGCTGGATGCAGGACAGACAGACACTGAGCGTGGGCGTGTCTCTCTGTCCCCCTCCCATTACAATGGACCTTTAATGGCCTGGGAGGGCCCACAGGTGCAGCCACAGAGGGGCGCGTCTGAGGGATGGTGCCCTAGGATAAATTATGGGCAGGGTGTTGCACGGCAACCATACATTTTTCATGACGGGGTCCGTGGGCTTTGGCAACCTCTCTCCTGTCCTCCTTTCACCCTTCATCTCCCTCCCTCCCCCTTTCCTCTCCCTCTTCTCCCCCCCCACTCCTCCCTCCCTCCAACTCCCTCCCTCACCCCTCCCCCTGTCCTCCCTCCCTCCCCCAAGCAGCACGAGCCTCTGTCTCTCAGGAAAAGATGAAAGGGAGTCTTGACTTGTTAGGTTCCACATCAATTAGCTGCTGTTATGGAGGGGGCTGGTCACAGTAGGAAGCTGCCTGGCTCCTCCTCTGGATAGGGGGTGGCCGGGATATTCTTGGCCTTGGGTTGTTGCACATAGGGGGGTATGTATGTGGGGTGTGAACACATGGATGTGATACACGTCCATGCTAATGCTAGCATTGTTTGCAGATGCAGAGCGGTGGAAATATTCGATTGTTCTGGAGTGACAAAGATAAAAGGTGTGTTCATCACAACTGGGACATTTTCTTTTGTGCCAAGTCAACGTTTCAGACAACAGACACACTCACTCTCACTACCTGAGTACAGCGAGCCACACTTCGGTGCGCTCAATCACTTCACTGCACCTCCTCTGCAAGACACAGTCAACTCAATGCCTGCTTTGATATTATTTTCCACATCTGAGGTTGTTCCATGCATGTTATTAGTAACAGACAAGTGGTTTTCCATGGAGCAAACTCACACAGCGATGTATAAAAGAAACCTCATATGGAATATGCCAGAATGACTGCCTAGACTATTCTGGTTCAAGAGTGCAATGACCCTGCAATGATGTTGGGGGGATGGGAGGAGAGGGGGTGAAGGGAGTTGGAAAGAGGGGGGAGAGGAGTGGGGGTTGGGAGGAGAGAGGGTGTGTGTGGCTGTGTGCTGAGGCATATAACAGAGTCTTGGATGAAAGCCTGGTAGAAATGCTTTGTAGTGGCTTTCTGGTTCTACACTGCCTTTCTGTGTTTCAGTAGATTCTCCAGACTATTTTTAACTGTAGAAAACATAGAACAGGCATAGCAAAATACAGACAGATGAATATGCTGCATGACTCGCACGGATGTATCTTCAATCAACATTTATCATTCGCTTCATTATTTAGTTTTGCAAGCTTAATAGTTATGACAAGGAAACATGCGTAGAAAAATAAAGTGCAGATGGGGCAAGCAGAGGCAGATGAGCCTAACCACTAATAGATAATATTTGCCATGGAAACTGCTTCAAACATTAGCATAACGCTATAGAAGAAACGGAAAACAAATAATAAAGCCAGATACAACTGATTACTGACAGAAATAATATGTTTCATGATTAAACATACTTTCTCTATTACTAATGTGTCTCTTAACCTTAATGTCTTGGCGGCCACTGTGACGTTGGTGGCAGTTGAAGGCATATTGTCTCAGGAAGTTTGTTTTGTCTTTGTTACTGTAGGCTCTATGTATTGCTATGTGGTTACATGGTAGTTAATGTAATCTCAATACAAAGCAGTTCCCCAGCTCTAACAACAGTGGTCAGACAAGGAGACCAGGTGTTTTAACCCTGTGAATGCTGACGGAAAATTCAACACCCTGTTGTTAGATGTAACGCCTGCGGTATATAACTCTTCACATGCGACGGCTAACTGACCGTCCTAAAACGTACCTACCTCACAGAGACAGTGGCTGTGAGGTGAGATGTGATCTCCAGTATCACTTTACGTACAGCCAGCGTCACACAGGGGTCAATAGGGTATTCTCACAGTAACTGGACATGTTCAGCCTCACGGGCTTGGAGATATTTGCTTTAGTTCTGATTTCGTTGTTAAATTCTTTTTAAATACAGGCGTGAGTAGAGCTTGGCGATCGTAGCTTTTCACTGCAGATCATAAGGTCGCAGGTTCAAATTTCCCCCATTGCTAAAAGCGTCTGCCAACAACACTATTAAATGTCCGACAAAGTTGTGATCATACTTCACAAATTATGAAAATTAAAAGATGTCAGTAGAGCTGTATTGTAAGACATTTTGGGCTGGAAGGTTACGTTGCACGGTTTAGGCATAATTGTTTTGGGAGTGGTGAAAAGCGAAGCTCACTGACGGTAGCTAACTGGCCAGCCGCATACACACATTCAGATCAGTCATACAATCGCAGTCTGGGGTCTGAGGAGAGAGGTTCTGTATGAGGCAAGCAATAACTTAGTATCCCCAATGTCGCAATCCGAATTTTTGGGATATAATTTTTTGGGGAAAAAAGAAATTGCAACTAGATTTTTTCAGACAGATTTTTTCAGACTGATTTTTCTGATTTTTTTCGGCCAGAATTTCTGAAGCTTGAGTTTTTTGTACAAAAATTTTTTGGGGGATCTGAATTTGACTGCAAGTTTGAGCAACCTGAATTTCTGAAACCTTGAATTTGTGGATCAGATTTTTTTTTACATTCATATTTCAATTTGAAAGAGGTGAATTCAAAACAAACTAATTTGGTGTTGATACATTTCAATTTTATTATTCAATGCCTTTTAAACATTTCTAACATGATGTCACTGATTTGCTTCCATACCACACTTTAAAAGCTCTGATGCTTACACTTAAACTTGAGCTGAGGTGATAACTCACTGGGAACGCTGTAATCTACTGATAAGTCACGCCGGTTAGAGTGAGAAAATGCTTGATTAGAAATGCCCGCTGTGGGAGTACTGCTGACAAGCCCTGGGCAGACTTCCATGGGAAAAGACTGTGTTTGGACCTGACTGAACGGCACATGTTAACTAAACTCACCAACAGCTGGCTCACCAGGCAAACTCAGCACATAGAATGGGCCCCGCTGATTGTGTGTGTGTGTGTGTGTGTGTGTGTAATGTTGACATTTTAAAGGTGAAATAGCTTATAGCCTGCAGCCACCTGTACTGCAAGATTCAAAATGAATCCCCAAGTCCTCCTGAGAGTTAAGCAGACAGTGGATCCCTGGAAAAGGTAAAAACCTTCACCCATACAGAGCTCAAGATTCAATTCAAGATTCAAAGATTGAAAAAAACTTTAGTCTGTCACACTATAAAATAACCTTTTCTTAGGTTAGGGCTCACACACAGCATAAAATACACACCCATGAAAGACTAACACAAACAGTCCACAAATAAACAAGAGCAGTTGTGTAAAGCTGCCTTAAACACTTGTGACAGTCTATTTGGCCTTAAAATGGATATTGCAGAGGGAATTAAACAGTTTTCAAAGTCCTCCTTTTGGCCAGAGGTGCTTTGAAGCCTGATGGGAGTAGCTGAAAGGCGTGGTGAGGGGGGTGTGAAGAGTCCTTGGTGAAGAGGCCTGCCCTTTCTTTAGACTGCCTGACTGTACAGGTCCGAGTGTTGGGCTGGAGTGGTGCTGGTGATTTGGGTCGAATGCTTGATGATTCTTGTGTGTTGTTTCTTGCTTTTCACTGAGGAAGTTACACCAGTGACCAGTAAGCTGATGTTAAAATGTGCATACTGGCCACTTATTGAATCCATCCTCAAATTCAACTTTGCATTGTGGTGCAAACTTCCTCACAGAAAAAAGCAAGAAAAGAGTTCAGCCCTGTTACATTAAAGTGTTGGCTTCTCAGGGTATTAATCTCTCTCTCTTTCTCTCTCTCTCTCTCTGCTCTAAGAACCACGACTCCTATCGGACACTTCTATATCATTGCCCTCAATCTCCCCAGAGAGTCTGTCTTCCCAGAATAAAATCGTATTTACTTGACAGAGAAACGTCTTCTCAGTGCCCCCTGGAGTCAGAGCCGAGAGTGGATTGTCAGCGGGACAGTTTTCAATGTGTCTTAATCGTGCTTAAGTAAAGCTGCTTGTTGAAGGATCACTATATGAGAGAGAGGGGAGAGAGAGAGGTGGAATGGAGAGATGTGCTGAGTGGATCAAGGGAGAGGCCTGGAATAAGAAGATGTTCACAAACGGAGAAAAAGTAAGAGCAAAAGAGGACGAACGAGCAAGAGAAAGGGACATGATCCAGAAAAGAGAGCGAGAGATTGAAGAGAAGACAGGGGAAAAAAAGAGATGGAGAGAAAGAAGAGTGTTGTGTGGTGCCAGAGTGGCGGAGGACAGGATCACATCTCTCCACCCTCAGCAGACTGTCTCAGGCCGTCCCTACGGAGGATGATTTACTGGATTCGGTCACATGGCCTGGGCCAGCCAGTACATTAGACAGACTCAGTCAAACATCAATCCTCTACAGGCACAGGGCTGAGACCCGGTTCCAGTGAAAAGACTGGGGACTCCGCCTTGGAATTGATGACCAGGGGGACACATTATTCTTGAGGGCAACAAGAAGGCTAAAATTAATGGAGATTGATAGGATTCCAATCAGAATAAGTCAGCGTTGTTGACCATGTTTTCCCTGCAAGGCATTCAATGGCACAACAGTCACCTTTCTAATCAACATAAACCATTTTATTAATTTGAGAGAAATGTAATGAAGTCGTTTTTTAAATCGTAGTTTTTGTCATAGATGACTAAACCGTTGTCAATCTATCCTTGAATCTTGTCATGATAGTATTGCTGCCTCTTCAAATATTAAGCTAACCACTTTAAACCTCATCATCCCAGCAGGAGTAGGGGATTCAAGCATATGACCTCTACATTTTTGGATCATCAAGTATGTATGAACCTGGCATCGCTTTACAGTTCATTTTTTCGCAATTTGAGCTATATTTACATATGCGCTGACGTGCCACGTCACTTTAATCACCTTGACTGAGCGCTAACCCTCCAGCCCACAGCCTGCTGAAGGGGGCTGATGAAAGCAGTACGATGCTCTCAGACAGAGCTGAGTGTCTCCTGCTTTGATCAACCCTGCCTTCCAGAGACACGCTCATAAAATGGCCGCCAGTGCCTCACATCGACCAGGGCCCGGTCTGGGTTGAGGATGGCAATACCAGATGTTCCCCCTCAGTCTCCTGTGGAGTGAGAGGGGTGAGAGGGGGCGTTGCAGGGGTAACTTTAGAGACGTGACCCTGAAGGGACTGGTAAATCAGCTGAGGGGTGATTGCAGGGCACATATATCAAAGGCTTTCTCTGAGCCGGTCGCTGCAGTAGACCCTGGTCTCTTGGTACACAGTTGAGTTTAGTTTAGGATGTGACCGGAGAACCCGTCTATATCTTCATATCAAGTGAAGGGTTATTTTCTACACCTGTAACCCAGTCCTTCCAGGGAAACCGATGCTATATTGTTCTCACCCACTATCAAATTTATATAAATATTTTCTTTCTTTAACTCTTGACATTCGAATATGCTGTTTTTGAGAGGTTAGGTTTTTAAAGGACGTGTTCGGATTCGTGGTTTGAAGGATGTGTGTCTGTCAGGAATGTGAAACAGGACAATTACAGCTCCAGACCTTTCAGTCACACACTCATGTCAACATTCATGCCAGTGTCTCAGTATCAGACCCATTAGGCCAGTTTGCAACATGCCATTTAGATTAAAGAGACAATTACTCTCCTTACACAAAGGACTATTGAAAACCTATTTATATTGTGCCGACCAAAATCCCTCTGAACCCATCCTATTAGTATCTAATAATATCTCATCACCAGTCTAATGATATGTTTACATTAATTAGGATGGTATTACGTAACACAGGGTATGTTACTTCGACAGCATTTTACAGCCAGGACAGACATTGTTCTGCTTACACAGTCTTGTCTAGTCCACGATCCTAGCTCAGTCGGTGCGTGTCTATACGGTAGATAGTGAAGGACATGATAGTGTGTGTATTATCCTATACTTGTGAGTGCTTAACTCATAAGGCCTAGGGTCGAGGCCTCTCTTCACACCTCATGGTAAGCTAGGCCTGTTGACAACAGGAACATTTCATTACCAAGGAGGGGGGTGTTCTCCGAGACAGCCCTCTCAACCTGTTTGACACATTTCTTGCTGTGTGTAATTGCATTTCCCCCTCTCTTTTGTTTCATTTTAGAAAATGTCAAGCTTTTTTCCAATTAAACTCTCCTTCTTGCTCTCTCTCTCCCACTCTCCCTCCCTCCCCCTCTCTCTCTCTCTCTCTCTCTCCCCCCCCCCTCTCCTTGTTCTCTTGTGAGGGCCCCAAATTCACAGGAGTGAAGCAGTGCTGCTCAGAGGGGTTCCCTGTAACTCTCCTGCCGAAACAGTACCGCTGAAACTCGTGGGAGACGATGCTTTTTGATAAGCCCGAGAGAGAGAGAGAGAGAGGAGAGGGGGGGGGGAGGGGGGGGAGAGAAAACTTGACAGAAAAGCTTGTTTTTCTCCCTGCATGTTGTCTGAAAACTAACACAGGGACCACATGGCAGATTTTTGGTCAGATTTACTGTAAGAGTAAATGAGTTGACTGTGTTGAGCAATATTATTTTTTAAGTTATGAGTACTATTAACTGTAATATATGGATGCTGAATATATACTATTAGATGTTGTCTTTATTTTTTGATTTGTGGATTTTCGTTTACTGTAATTCCTTTGAGTGTCAGCGTTTGTAGACAGAAAAACATTATAAAACCTTCAAGTTTGTTTTTTTCCTTTAGGGAAGCAGATAGTATTAAATCACTGTCTTTGAAAAAAGGAAATACCAGTAATTACAACATTCCCGAAGAAAACAATTCATCAGTCTTTAACTTACAGCTGTGAATGACTGTTTGCAATGCATCCATTTGAATACATTTCCAAATATGTCAAGAATGTCCATTTCTCTATCTGTCAATCTAATAGAAATAATGCTAATTCCAACAGCCAGGCCTCTGTATCTATCCATCTGCATTCAAGACAACCTGAAAGAGCGTATTCAGAGCAGGACACATGTAGCACTCACTGTCCTTCCTGGGGCAGTGACGGCTACCGACAAGGCATGTAAAGAGTTTTTTTTTCTGTTTAGGTTTACTGTACAGTCCTTTTGTCTTGCTGATTATAATTAACAAACACAAGGACCCCCCCACATGCACGGACTGAGAGTCAAAAGGTCTGGCATTCACAAACCTGAAGGGCAGACATTCTGCTGCAGCAGAAGAGTGGAGCTCTGGGTAGAGACTGAAAGGGAGAGAGGGAGGGGTGAGGTGGTAAAGGGCGGGCTGTGGGTGGTGGGGTGGGGGAGGGGGGAGGATATGGCAGGGTGGATGGCAAGGGGGAGGGTGAGGTGAGGTGAGGGGGGGGGGCATGCCTTGTTAACTTGTCACTGTATCTTTAAACGAGACTCTTCTTCACTGCTCCTGGGGACAGGCTGTTGGCATGTAATTGGAGGGAATTGGATGTAAGACAGTTGGAATAAATGAATAACTGAATTCCATTGTGGCGGGGAGCTGTCATGTTGTGGTAGAGAGGCTAATACTGCACGATGCTGGGGCACTCCAGGAATCCGTGAGGCCTGAACTAAGTACCTCAACTGACTGCTGATGTTAGAAATATTACAGTAAAACACTGAATCTATACCCCCCCAAAATACGACAAGCAAACCTTTCCCAAACGTTTCGGAAGAGAGTGGGCTGAACGGCGCGCACCTGATATTCGGTGAGACAACGCGGTGACAGCAAAGCCCATCGTCACTGGGAGGACGGCCGCAATGTCGCGCTGTTCCAGAAGAAGTGATGATCGTGTGTTCCTCGCGTCCGCAGACCGGCGTCCGCTGACGGAGGCAGGAACGAGGAGCGCGGGGAACGAGGGCGCTCTGGGAGTGCTGCTCCATTACGGCGTGGCACCGCTCCAATCACTGCAGCACTGCAGAGGGCTTCGTCCATGGAGGCCTTTGTTCACGCGGCGGCCTTGAACCATGAACACGGTCTCATGCTCTCCAGTTTTGTATGTGGATCCGTAGGAAATGGTCGATGTGGGATTATTTAAATAGTGCAGTTACATCTCAGTGTTTGAAATGTCGCAGTCAGATAAACATAATCACGGTTCTTCCTTATTTCAACAGTGTAGTTTATAGGATATTCTAATAGCCTACACGCAAGAATGATACATTGACCATTTTGTTAGATGTTCTCTTTTTGCACTGCTACAAAACATTTCTGCAGAATCCCCAGCTGAACTGGTTATCTCTACTGTCGAATGCAGTTCTAAAAAGACAAGCTAATACAAGCTGATGGTCTGAGGTCCTTTTATCTTTTAACTTTTTTAGCTGAGCGCTAAGACACTATCAACGTAAGGAGTTATTCAATGCAAATATATAGCACTCCAATGACCCTGGTTAACCCTGGAGGTTTCAGAAATACAAACTCCACAGGCTTGCTCAACTGATTCATTCCCCACGAGGAAAGAGACTCCTACTGGGTCATGAGAGGGTCCGTTCCTTCTTGTACGCGTGTGCTACTTCAGTGAGTCGCTCATGAACAGACACCATGAGATCGTTTACATCTCACCCTCAGGGGACCGTGCCGAACAATGAGGCATTAATTATAATTTTTTAACCCCCAGGGAAGTGCGTCTCTTGCTGATGTGATGTCACTAGGGTCTTTCACAAGCTGTCAGAAAGATTGTCTTCACTGCTTCATATGCTTTCCCCGCTAGCTAGCCGTACATGCTAACAAACGCTGACACCGGTAATGAGATAGTAGCCAGAGGCCTTGTACTGCACGTGTGCTGTAGGCTGGAGAGCTGCTACCATGGCCTCAGGGAGAGAGTTTGGAAGCAGAGGGCAGGATATTACAGAATCAGGGCCGAGAAAGAGAGAGAGGGGGAGAGAGAGAGAGAGAGAGAGAGAGGTTTAGAGAGAGGGAGGGGAAGAGAGACAGACAGACAGACATGATCATGATGGTACAGAATCTGAGAGGGGCCGTGAGTTAGGCTGACCTACAGCTGACAAGCATCCAGAGCAGCACTGATCCAGAGCAGCACTGATCCAGAGCAGCACTGATCCAGAGCAGCACTGATCCAGAGCAGCACTGATCCAGAGCAACACTGATCCAGAGCACTGATCCAGAGCAGAGGGAGACCGACTCTCCTGCATGCTCCTCTGGTGTTTCCATTAAGCACATGCTTTTCTCCAAAGCGACCTATAGGGGGAGAACTCGACCATACGGTCTATTGATACCTCTCCCCTCATAATGTAATAACCTTCATTATCCATCAACATGAATTCTTTGCCTTCAGCCATTACTGTAATCATGCAGCGTATTCCCGTTTCCTGCAAAACATCCATTTCAATAGGGCTTTGTCATCCCAAAGTTTGGTAATTTGATAGAGGCTGTTATGTTTACAGGGCGATAAATCCAAGTTGGGCTGCCCAATAGGAATCCACGGTTGTTCATTACATCCTTGTCTACCTAAAAACTGCTGAGCAAGTTTCTGACTACTAACGGTCAGTTTATCTCCTATCAATCACGTTTTTCTTCACAGAAATATAACAGTTGGGGCAGGAAATGCTGTGTCAGGCTTTAGTCTTCAGACAGGAAGTGCATTAGGGTAATAAGGAAAAGACAGGAAGTATATTAGGGTAATGAGGATCTAGGCCTCGAGCCAGAGTGACTTGGATAGATTGTTTCTTAAGTGAAGGAACCGGTTTCAATCTTGGTTCATTAGAGTATTGGAATTCATTGAGGATTTAGATTAAAAGTCTTGTTCCGTTAATTTAGTATCTTAAGAAGCAATCTCTATGTGTACCTTGTTCATCCCTGGACTGTATCCTTTCAATGAATAAACGAACACCACGTCAATACCACTATTTCTGTGAAAGTGAACATAAAATTAATTTACATATATTTACAGCTTTACCCCCTTTAAAAACACATGATAGAAATACACTTTGAAGCAAAGATGTCCTCGTTTGCCAGATGGTCAGACGGAGGTTTCCAAGACAGACCTGGTGACAGATTCATGGTGTGAAATGACAGGTCACCTGCTCGCACGCCCCTCCTCCTCTTCCCCACCCGCACCTCCCTCTCTCTCCTACCCTCCCCCTCTCATCCAACCCCCTCCCCCTCTCCTCCCTCTCCCTCTCCCCCTCTTCCCGACAGCTCTGTCTTCACATCATCAGGGCCACCTGCAAACCAACAATCAATAGGGCATGACGTGCATGATGATGGCGGGGTTAGGAGCAGTCAGGGCGAGGCGCTGGATGCTGAACAGAAAGGTTAAATCCCTGTTGGTATGATGCGGCCCAGAGGAGGAATTCTCTCAGTCTGTCAAGGAACTGATTCCAGGGTTTCCCGCAGCACTTTGCAGTTAAGGCGGCCGCCTAAACAACACACGCCTGCCGCCTTAACTACCTTGTTTTGTTTCTCCCAAATCCATAAGTACATTCTATCTATTGGCTTCAGGATGTGTCAGGATGCCTTGTCCATCTTCCTGGGGATGGGGTGTATGTACTTAATGGGGTGAATGATAATGTACTAAATAATGTAAACGGTAGTAAACATATTTTATTAGTCTCCCAACTGTCATACTTGAATTGGATCACTGCTCAGTGTGTCTATCAGGTAGAATCAAGAGGGAAACTATTCAACGTCCTCATTCCTGATGCCAAAATACAAGGTACTGTGAGGAGATGATCTAATTGAATACAATGTGATTATCAACTCATCGTCGGGAAGAGCTCGACATTTTAAACCCCGACAGAGAAGGAACCCCAGTACCGACTGTTCCTTGACTCTGACCACTGAAACACTCTAGTAAGAACTAGACATCCTCGGTCCTCTGCTGAAGCCTACTTAGTTTCCATGAACTATTCATACGTCGGTTTGGATGAAAGCGACTGCTAACTGAATGAAACGTAACGTAATGTAGCCTAATGTAGAAGCGAGCAAGTCCACTGATTTGATGGAACGAGGCAGGATGGCAGTGATACTGACCAATGTCATTTAGCTCAAATGGTTTTAGGGGAATTGTCTCGACTCACAAACCATGTTCACTCACTACTCAAACCCGCGAGCGGAATATCACAGATCACGACTCATCACTCCATTTGCCACTTGGTGAACACAGCTGTGGGCCTACTCATGTGAGACGATCGCTGGTTGCGAATGATTTAGGTCCCTGCACATTATAGAGATGGGTGTAGCTCCATGGGGCAGCGTTTGGCCGCAGATCAAGATTTCGCAAGTTCAAATGGCACCACTGGAAGTCACTTTGGATTAAAAAAATACATTATTATGGTCTGCCTTTGTTTGTTGTTGTCATAGAAAACTCTGTCACAATCTCTGGCCTGGCTACGTAGCTGCAACTGGAAATTCAGTATTTAAACGTATAATAAAATGTTCCACTTGAGTAGATTTAAATGCTACAAAAAAAAGTGTTAATGTCGTCTTTGTAATGCAGTATTGACTCTTTGACAATTCATGCATTTAACCGTCTGCCGCGCAGCACTGTATTGATTGAACAAAGGTATGATGAACAAGTCTGTTCTTTTATATCAAATAAATCTGCACAGACACCATTCAGCATGACGGTGTGTTTCATGGTCACAAACAGCAGCAGCTGGCATCTGATTAGAGTATTTTCTGGTCCTGGTCTTTATAGAGAACTGATGTCTACAGCGACTTTTGCTGCAGACAAATTGCTAGTTACTGAGTGTTCAAACCAGTATGCAGTCCTTTTATGTGAAAAGCCCAACTGTTGACGGCTGGTGGGTGATGATGACCTGTAATGGATTGATTCACATAAGTGCACAATTTTGAGACTCAATTGCTCTGGAGATGTGAAATTGCGATTTAGATGTAATAATTGCTACAGTATACTGTGCCAGAATAACTACTACTTCTCAGTCCAGATGGTTGACCACAGTTGAACTGGGTTGAGACTAGATTGGAGGGCTGTGTGCTGTAAATTATCAGTGAAATGGCATGAGTACGAGGTGTTTAAATGTGGATGGAGTGACTAGAACATTCATTAGTTCATCATTCCGGAACACACAAAATGGCCTCTGAACGAGTGTACGAATTATGGGATGCTTGGAGGTAAAAACAACAGGTCGGGGTCGATATACTTATAATTGTCACATATATTTACGCCCTGGAGAAGAAGTTGACCCCCCTGATCGTCACTGTATAATTCGCACTCTGCTCTGAACCAAAATATTCTTCAGGTGGTTCTGAGCACCATATCACAGACGTGTGGACGAAGACCTGCTCAGCGTTGTGGGCCTGTGGGGCACAGATGTGAACACAGATTTACGAGACAGTTCATCAATCAGCATGGACGGAGGGAGGGTCCGAATCATAAGCCAAGACTGACAATCCCAGAATGACGTACCCTAACTCAGCTTGGCAGCAGAGGATCCAGGATCCAAACGCTTCGATAGCAGACGGACCTGAGCTGATGACGCACTTGATTGATGCAATATTGCACAACACTATTATATAAAAATGCTCATAAACTACAGCATATGATCTTTTCGTCTCCCTTTTCTCTTTCTCCGCCTGGTGTGAGAACTCAGTGAGAGGGCTATTGTTCAGCCTAGCTAGCCCCTGTGATGGAGGAGCAAGGTGGAGGAGATAATGGCTGTGTTGGCAGCACTCAATGCACTGCCGTGACATTTTCCCCATTACAGGAAGTCTGTGTTCACAGCCAACTACTGCCACCTGCAGGATAGTCTCCACAACACAGCTCCACAGAGTTTGTTAGCAAGGAAGGAAGCACACATTTTACATGTCATTCATGTTGGCAGACCCTGTTAATCCAGAGCGACATAAAAGTAGTGGATGTGGAAAGTACAGCAGATCAGAAGTGCATATCTAACTGTGTTTTGGCGGTTTGAAGTTGGTGGTTAGAGTCAACAGGCTGTTTACACTTAATGAATGTCAGCACATCAGCTCTGCAGATGTATTATACACTAACACAGACTTATAGCAAAAGTAAGATTGTAAAATAGGAACTTTTTCAGTATTAGAGTAAGTTAGTACTAAATACCAGCTTGTGCAGGGAGTCAACATAAAATAAATACGATTGAATGAAAAGGTCAATGTCGCCCTCTAGAGGCAGTAGTTTGTGCATGTGACAGGTACTGTATGAGACGTGGTCACGCTCCATCACAAGGTCTACGGGTCGATGTTCGCCACTCGCTGGGCTCGAACACGCCACCTGTGACTTGTCAAACGCGACCACTACCAGCCAACGAAAAGCTAGTTTCACAGATTTAACCCTGTTCTACAGACGTAAAATTAACAAAGATTAAACATATACAATAACACATCCAAATTGTACCCAAGTAAATAGAAATACCACAGAAATACTATGTGGTTTTTTCTATAATGTGTGTATGTATTTGTATCTAGGACATAGCAATAGTGCATGGAAATAAAAATAACAAATACCACATAGCAATACTTCATAGAAATAATACATTGAAATAGCACATAGAAACTCCTAACGTGTCAGTCTTAGCAGAATACAGAAAATTCGCTTTCACCCCTCCATCATGATCTCCTTGACATGTCTTGATTATGATCTTTGTTCTGTCAGTAGGCTAGCTCTCAGGCTGGAGTGTTTCTAGCTGTGTAATCTCGGCTGTGGCGGCCTCAGCACTGTTCTGAATCATCCCTGCTGCTTTAACGAGCATTGGCACGGAGGTGGACTGATTTCCTGCGTAATGGACGGGCGGTTAGCGGGGCTGCGATCTGCTGCTAACGAGCGCTATTCACTGGAAAAGTCCATCCTGTACTTTCCAATCTGTCTTTTTTATCCGTTAGTTTACACAGACATGTTTTTTCTTCTGAGTGTGTTTGTGTGTGCTCTGTGTACTTCTGCATCTCCTACATTTGCGACTGTGAAAGGTCAGTCATCCTTGGCCCTCTGACCCCAATTAGCGTTACTCGTCGAAAAACGATAGGCCTACAGCGCGCACACAGCATTAAGCCTACATGAAATTGTATTTGTCATTACACACTATTTGAGCCAGCACTTGTGGCACTATTTACGGTAGGCTAGTGCCTAATGAAGTTGCGTTGGTACATTTAACCTACATTTTGACCGGTCTTTCTGCACAACACTAACATGATATAGGCTAGGCTATAGCGATACAAAACAGTAGCCTAGCAGCGGCGGCTAGATTAAAATCAGTTGGCATGGCAGCCAAAAAGTTAATTAACATAGCCTACCTTTGATGAGCTTTGTTTTTCTGCTCAAAATGAAGTTCTGGTGTAGGTCTTCCTTGGCGACTAACTCCAAATTCTCATTTAAAGTTAACGTTGAAAACGGCGCATATGTGAAACAATGTCCTCCTCGCTAGCGGGAACGTTTCTTGCGGCTTCCATTGTGAAGTAAACGAACAAGCTAACGTTAGCTAGTTTATATCAGCTTGTGACCGCGTTCCCCACAGCGGGCGGAACTTGTCATAAAGTTAGTGATAACAAACCCCACCCAATTAGAGGAAAGATATGATTGGTCAATTTGACTGTCAATGGAAATTGAATTACTATTAATCGGCCCTCTGTAAATGTATAGCCGGACCACCAATCACAGAGCTGCATAGCATTTTTACTCCCAACAACCGAGGAAGCAAAATTCTGTTGAGGGATTCAAAGGGAATTTTTTAATTTAACTCTTCACATTCCAACCCAAACTGAATAGGCAGGATTGAAGGGGTTTATTTCAGAAACATTGTCTTTAGATGACAGTTCCCCACTGCTGATAGACCTGCCAGTGTTCTGTACGGGAGGTGTAAGCTCGCACTGGTTGGTTATAGGATGAGATGACAGACATCCCAACCTGCAGAGACTCCAATCCGGGAGGGGGTTCCTTCACCACCAACTAGTTAAATATTCCTATAAAAGAGTAAGAAAGTTTAGCAAATGTGTGGACCAGAATATTTCTTCCCCCCCAATGTTGACTCCATGGCTACAGCCTTGTATGAAATGATTTGTGAAAAGGCTCTGAGCAGTTGCACCTGACTCAATATATTCTTCTGAGTAGATAGTTTTCAAAGTTTATTCTAAAATTACAATGTGACGGAAGTGTTTTATAACATGTAAATAGTCTAATAACAATTACCACCGGTATGACTGGGTTTGAATGAATACTGGACTCTGTAAAGCGACTTTGAGTAGCCTACTTGAAAGCGCTATATAAAATATATGACTATCTGACTATCTAACATCATTAATTAATATTTTTCTCTCAATCACGATTTGTCACATGACAGGACATCCTTCTTCAACTTCCTGTTAGCTTTCCCCTTCATGGCTCCTACTAAACTGCCACCTTCTGGCCAAACCAATGTACTACACACCATGGTTGGAACACAACCACAGCAACATTACTGACCGTGACACTTACAACAATGACAGCATACCTGTTGTCATGGTTACTTATTTCAGACACTTTGTACAGGCTCATACTATGTAGCCAGCGCAATAGTTTAGAACGGTGAACAGTTTTGCTGGAACTACTTAGTAGGTGTACATTATCACCCGATAACGGACACCCCTGCAATCAGAATTGAGTATTCACCCGGACCATGGTATAAATCATATTAAACAATGAAGACTGCAGAATTAGAACCTTCAGTGTTCCTTTTAAGACCAACACAACAAAGGAACACTGAATCCTGACAGAGAAACAGGAACTGACTGACTAACTTGAATTCCCATCGTCTGTTTAGGTTCACCCGTTCATCATCTTTCCAGACAGCAGCAGAGGCAGGCAGACACTGGTGGGGGGGCATGGAGGGCGGTCTGGAGGTACGTCCGAACAGAACAGGGCCTCCTTGCTTCCTTCCTGCTGTCATCTGAGGAGAGCTGCTCTAATAGGCTGGCACTAACACCCAGTGTGAGTGTTCCTCCATGCAGGGGTGGGGTTGGGGGTGGAGGGGGTGGCAGGGGTTGCTGGGGGTTGAGGGGCTAGGAGCTAGGAGGCCTGTCAGCTGGCTCCAGCAGCCCCCAGGGGTACGCCTTGATTAATTGAGCTGGCAGATTTATGGCAGGCTGGCAGCCAGTGAAAGGAGGGAGAGGTGGAGGAGGGGGGGTGGGGGTGAGGAGGAGGGCTCTCTGTTCACTGCGAACCATAATTACGGTGCCTCCAAACTGCATGGGGTAGCCTGCATGTCAGACGTGGCAGGGGCCGATCATTCTCTCCGGGGTGAGTCTGGGGTCTCCCGGCCAGTCACAACTGACTACCAGCCCCAGGGTTGATGTATGGCTAGTGGGCGGCCTTGGTCATACCTCCAGGACCCTCTCCTTGACTCCACATTCTTCTCCCCCCAGTCTGGCGGTCTGCAGGGCCGTCTGGCTCCAGGATGTTGTTGTGCGCTCTCGGTACTTCATGTGTGTCCTCCGGAGACCGTCCCCTCTGGAGAGCCACTCATGGTCCCCCGGTTTTAATGGACCGTCTCCAGGGGCAACGGGGCCCCTGCTCTCTCTCTCACACGCACGTGCACGTGCTTACTCACATGCACGCACGCTGCACACACATACCCATACACACTCACACATGCGTACACATACACAGACACTGCTATATGTGTGTGTGTGTGTGTATATACAGTCGTATGCAAAAGTTTGGGCACCCCTGATAATCTCCATTACTTTCATCTATAAAATGTTGGGCGTTTGGATGAGGAACGTCTTTGTCATATATATACACATACGTCATGGACAGTGATATTTTAGCCGTGAAATAAGGTTTATTTGATAAACAGAAAATATGCCATACGCATCATAAGAGAATTAGACACTTGCATAAATTTGGGCACCCCAACAGAAAAATCACATTCATATTTAGTAGAGCCTCCTTTTGCAAAAATAACAGCTTCTAGACGCTTTTTATATCCTCTGATGAGTGTCTGGATTCTGGATTGAGGTAATTTGGACCATTCTTCCTTACAATACATCTCCAGTTCAGTATGGTTTGATGGGTGCCTAGCGTGGACAGCCCGCTTCAAGTCACCCCATAGATTTTCAATTATATTCAAGTCTGGGGACTGGGATGGCCATTCCAAAACATTGTAGTTGTTCCTCTGCATAAATGCCTTAGTGGATTTGGAGCAATGTTTCGGGTCGTTGTCCTGCTGGAACACCCAACTGCGCCGTAACTTCAGCTTTGTTACAGATTCTTGAACATTATTGTCCAGAATTTGCTGGTACTGAGTTGAATCCATACGACCTTCAACTTTAACTAGATTCCCAGTTCCTGCACTAGCCACACAGCCCCACAGCATGACGGACCCCCCACCAAATTTTACTGTGGGCAGCAAGTGTTTTTCTAGGAATGCTGTGTTCTTTTGCCTCCATGCGTAACGCCTCTTGTTGTGACCGAATAACTCCATCTTTGTCTCATCAGTCCACAGCACTTTGTTCCAAAATGAGCCTGGCTTGTTCAAATGTAGTTTGGCAAACCTCAAGCAAGCCTTTTTGTGGCGCGTGTGCAGAAAAGGCTTCTTCCGCATCACTCTCCCATACAGCTGTTCTCTGTGCAATGTGCGCTGAATGGTCGAGCAATGCACAGTGACACCATCTGCAGCAAGATGACCTTGCAGCTCTTTGGAGGTGGTCTGAGGGTTGTCCTTGACCATTCTGACCATTCTTCGCCTTTGCCTCTTTGTTATTTTTCCTGGCCTGCCACTTCTGGCCTTAACAAGAACTGTGCCTGTTGCCTTCCATTTCCTAATGACATTCCTCACAGTGGAAACTGATAGCTGAAACCTCCGGGATAACTTTTTGTAGCCTTCCCCTAAACCATACTGCTGAACAATCTTTGTTTTTAGATCATTTGATAGCTGTTTTGATGCCCCCATTTTGCCACTGTTCAGAGGAGAATCAAAGAGAAGCAAAACTTGCAATTGGCTAACTTAAATACCCTTTCTAATGATTGAATGCACCTTTTTATGTAATTGAAGGCTTAACGAGTTAATCAGACTAACTATGTGTTGCAGTTAATCAGCATTTAGTAGGCAGAGGTATTCAAATCAAATAAATGATAAGGGTGCCCAAACTTTTGCACAGCCTTTTTTTCACATTTGATTTAATTTCACACAACTAAATACTGCTACACCAAATATCTTTGTCTGGAAAACACCCCAGCACTCAGTGTTAACTAGAAAAGTAATATTACAATATTATATTGATCTTTTTTGGTGAAGACAGGAAATTATCATGCAGCCTCAGAGGGGTGCCTAAACTTTTGCATACGACTGTATATACTGTATATGTATATACAGATATATAGAGAGAGAAGCAGTAAACACACACATTTACGCATATATACACACACACACACACACAGATGCATCTATATATTTCCACATTTCTCACAACTTTGATTTACGGAGGACATTAATTGCTGTGTCTGAAAAGGAGGACGTAGTCTAACAGGCTGAAAGCTGTGAGGAGTTAAAGAGCGAAGGCATTCACATGGCCCAGCATCTCGTCTTCCAAAGGAGAAAACAGCCCCTGGAGAAATTCCTCAGATTTTTGTGATTTGCTAATGAGGATGCAGAACAGAGAGGAGTACCACACAACGAGAACTCTCTGAATTTCTTCTCTTGATGACAGTCAAATGTTCGGGAAGAACCAACACATCATCATCCAGTTACAGTTACACGTTGATTCTGACATGTTCCACCACTCTGGACAACACGTATTTCAAAGAGTTGCATATGTTACGATCTAAGGAACATTGTAGATGTTTAGTGTAGATGTTTTTTTGTTTATGTAATTTATTTCTTTAGTTCTTTGATTAGTAAAAAAATAAGAAAAATGTAAGTAAGGGGAGAATTGTGATTGGCCTAGACTGTGACCTCAAACACAGGGTGAAACTCCTACCCACAAATAAAACAATATTTAAGATTAGAATATTAGTTAGGATTCAGGATCAGTTCTCCGGCAAGTTCCACCACCTCACCATTTTGTTTCCCAACTTTCAAAGCAGCGCAGTGTCTCTGACGGCCAGCAGGGGGCGCTGCAGGGGCAGGAATCTGTAGACGCAGCAGCCGTGTGCATCTGCAGTCACATGGGAGCCCTGCGCTTCCTTCCTCTCACCCTGGGAAGGATCCAAGTCTGATGTTTAATGGAAAATCTATCCACTTATATCTACTAGACCACTGGGAAGCCTTGGGCTCAGAGAAGGAGAGGCGCATGGCGTCCTCTTCCTTGTTGAAAACGGATCCTTAGCTCCTCTTCCAAACTGTTATTTAAGCAATATGACATGTAAACAGACTGCTTCAACCAGCCTCTGAATCCGTTCAATTATACAAACATTTCAGGACAGGATTTGCAGGTTTGTCTTCGGGGAAACAGGAAATGACTTGAGAGATAAACAGGTGATGAATAAAGCATTGTGCCTAGTAACTGCATTGTTCCCTTTCAACTTCCACATCAAAGAGTGGTTCCAGGACAGGAGGCTTGTTTGGATGTTCTAGAACAGGAAATGGATCTTATGGTTCTAGAACTGGAGATGGATCTTATGGTTCTAGAACTGGAGATGGATTTTCCTTACTTTAGATGTGTTATCTCTGGTGATTGATATCAAACACACACACAGCATGAATGAAACACAAGCAGCCACAAGCTCCCTCAAGAACCCACAACATCCACTGCTGCAGGACAAAACCCAACTGTCTCTGTTGGTCTCCATGCCAACAGGCAGGGGGTTGGGGGACTTGCTGTGTTATCAAAATATACACTTTCTGAAAATAGATTATTCCTTCTGCATATAGTACACACACACACACACACACACATACACACACATTCTCACACATTTAAAGTTGTGCATGCTCTCACTCATGCACACAACTTGTGCATAGTCCCATTCTGCACAGTTGCTCACTAATAATCCCTTCACAGGCCCTCTCTAGAGAACATGTGAGTATGCATAAGCTCGCACCCTCACGCAAATATAGACATAGTGAACACATTCACCCACACACGCATACTGTACTTCAAGGTCAGATAACAACATGCAAACCTTCTGTCTTCCACGACACAGGATAGAATAGAATAAAACGTTCTTATCCAACCAGGATAGAAAACGTTTTTTTTGGCCTTGCTCCTGTTGTCATACTCATTGCTGATGTTGGTTAAGACAACATGCTGTTTGACATAAACTCCAAGCTTGCAAGGTTGAAGTAGTTGGAGGCTTTTTCGACCTGCTGGAGACACATCCTATCGAAAAGAAACGGTTTCTAACTCCCATAGAATCATCCATGGAAATCCACACCCTGTCTTTCAGAAACACACACCCTGTCTTTTAGAAACACACACCCTGTCTTTCAGAAACACACACCCTGTCTTTTAGAAACACACACCCTGTCTTTTAGAAACACACACCCTGTCTTTCAGAAACACACACTCTGTCTTTTAGAAACACACACTCTGTCTTTCAGAAACACACACTCTGTCTTTTAGAAACACACACCCTGTCTTTTAGAAACACACACCCTGTCTTTCAGAAACACACACTCTGTCTTTTAGAAACACACACCCTGTCTTTTAGAAACACACACCCTGTCTTTCAGAAACACACACCATGTCTTTCTGAAACACACACCCTGTCTTTTAGAAACACACACAGAGCCGGATGGAACGTGTTTGTTTGTGAGTCGTTATCGCTTCAGGATTGTGTGTTTTAGCAGACATGGAAGGAGAACCGACAGGGTTATTGTTTCTGGAACAGTCTGTTTGAAAGACGGAGGCCTTATCTCAGGTTTTCCTGAAGACAGGAAATGACCCGCAGAGGAGTGGGGGGAAGAAGACAAGCATAATCTAATGAACATTCCACACTTGCAGATATTTGTGCTTTTTAGGAGAGGATGGAGAAAGGCTGGACGGGCTTTTATTAACTCTTGAAGTGCTGCCACCCCTGTGTTCATACAATATTATTCCAAAATTACTTTTGAAGGAAAGTGTCATTGATATTGAGCAAAGTTTCCATTTATAAAGATGAATGCCTGATTAATTTAGGCATTAATCACAAAAAAAAATATCCTTATTTATTGATATCACATACAGCTGTCCTCCCCACACAGCCCCCCCCCTCCCCACACACACAACCCCCCCATACAGCGTGCACACACGCACAGCTCCCCCTCCTCTGAATCAGCAGGCCCAGCCTAACAGAGTGGTTTTTGTGCCACCTGAAAAGCCACCCTTTGACCGTCTTTGATTGATAGTGACAGCTCTAATCCACTCAGATCCCTGTCGTGCCTTCCTCAGACGACCCGCCTCCCCACACTCTCTCAGCCTCTGATTGGGCCTTCCTCTCGGTGCTGCTCGGACGGCCCGCCTCCCCACACTCTCTCAGCCTCTGATTGGGCCTTCCTCTCGGTGCTGCTCGGACGGCCCGCCTCCCCACACTCTCTCAGCCTCTGATTGGGCGCGTCCATCCGCACGGCAGACAGGAAATGGAAACGTCTGCCAACAGGAAGGCATGCAGGAGTCGTCTCTCTGAGGGGGAGACGAGGAAATTCCTTTGGAGTTTTTTGGGGGTATTTTGTATTCACAGCCTATGATTATGTTACATGGCTGTGATCACAAGGAGAGGGTTTGTGTGTAGTGTGTGTGTGTAGTGTGTATGTGTGTCTATGTGCTTGTATGAACAGTTCATGGTGTGGTATGATGTGGCATTATAATGAAATGTAAAAAGATTAACGATCTCTTGAAGCCTTCCAGCTCAACTATAACCTCGTACAATAATAACACCTCCCCTTCCTCTACTGTGAACTTTCGAATCAATCACCAAAATGTTTTTTATTCTGTTGAAAACTATCAAGAAAACTCACCACCAAACAGCTGTTTTATACCAGAAGCAACAACCATAAATGAACGGCACTGCTATTAAAAAAACATCTTCTTTGCCCTAACCGCAATATTCATTCAACCACAATAGCAATTACAGCAATTTGTTAGAAGACTAAAGGCAGGTATGTGGGAATTTCCTACTTCCTCCTTGTGTGAGATAGCGACACTGTGACTCAGGAATTCAAGGCTACAACTGCAATACACATTCCCCTCATTACATTTCACATTTACCTTGTGTTCATTCAGCAAACGCTTTTATCCAAAGCGACGTGGAATTTGTGCAGAAAGTACAGCAGAAACTCCAGTGCATGGTGTCTTTCGGTGGTCTAGGAACAGTCTGTACTTACCAGGCAGAGCGCAAAGTCACCACATCTCAGCTAGCAGACACAGAGCAACAATAATACTGCATCTACTGGAGTGCAATAATAACATCTCGACCACAATATTACATGGTACAATGCAGCAGCATCCAAGCAGGGTCATATCTGAAGAGCGACATCAAACCGTTTTGTGGGTGCAGTCATTAAGAACAGGAAGTGCGATGTTGACTTTGCTAACTGGTATCCCTTTCCTAGATGTGGTAAATGGACGACGTTCAAGTCAGGTTTCCACAGAGTACGCTTTATGTAAAAACAAAAAGCTTGGGACAATTCTGGACGATTCTTTTACTTTTGAATCAGATGGGGAGAGGTTAAGTGCGTGTGTGTGTGTGTGTGTGAGGCTCTGGACTGTGCCTGCCCTCACCAACTGCCTGCTAGATGTTATATGAGCTGTCTTAAGCAAAGATATTAAACTGGCGACATTTTGAAAATAAATTGTATTGGCAATAATCCGATAGCGTATCTGGCATTGAATTACACAACATCTGGATAACTGTAAGACCGTGCCTATGATTACAGGCTGCTTCAACATGTGGCTCTCTGCTTGCCTTTTAAACACGATGCTCGGAAAAGTTAAAGTCTCTTTACTCTCTTTCACAATAATGACTGGTGTTTTGACCCATAACTACTAATCGATTAATGCCTTATCTTTACCACTAGGAGTTTAATACATAACCTAACAGGATACAGACTTCTCATCCAGACCCAGAATAGAGGCTGAATGGGAGAGAGGCCAGCCATCCAGATCCAGGGAAGGGTCTGGCTGGGAAAGAGGCTGGTTGGATAGAGGCTGGTGAGATAGAGGCTGGTTGGATAGAGGCTGGTTGGATAGAGGCTGGTGAGATAGAGGCTGGTTGGATAGAGGCTGGCTGGAGAGAGGCTGGTGAGATAGAGGCTGGTTGGATAGAGGCTGGCTGGAGAGAGGCTGGTTGGATAGAGGCTGGCTGGAGAGAGGCTGGTTGGATAGAGGCTGGCTGGAGAGAGGCTGACTGGAGAGAGGCTGGTTGGATAGAGGCTGGTGAGATAGAGGCTGGTTGGATAGAGGCTGGTTGGATTGAGGCTGGTTGGAGAGAGGCTGCTAGGAGACCAGGGTGAGGTTCAAAGTGGGCGCTGAAGCAGAACCTTAAACAAGGGCTTAGAGAGAGGGGGGGGGGACAGGGTGGGGGGGGGGACAGGGTGGTGGGGGGGACAGGGTGGTGGGGGGGGACAGGGTGGTGGGGGGGTCTGTAGGACGGCTGTCATGGTCATTATCCTTTTTGAATTCATACCCCCCCCCCAAACACACAAAACACACACACACAGGCACACACACAACTTAGCTTTTTGAAGTTGGGTTCCGAAATATCCTCCGCACACACTTCACTGAAGAGACCCGCTGTGGAGGAGGAGGAACGGCAGGGGGCCGGGGAGGGGAAATCCCAGCACTCTTTCATTTAAGAAATCCCAAATCCCTTTTCTCCCTCTCCTGCACAGAGAGACACTTCATGGAAAGCAGACAATGACTCAGTGGAAGAAGTCACCCCCGACACCGCTTTTGATGGCTGAAACTCTTTTGTGTCTCCGTGCCTGCACACCTTCTCCCCTCTCCTCGTCTGAATGCTTTAAGTCAGGAACAGTGAGCGTCAGGGGACAAGCTCTTTACCATCTCCAGCCACGCTACATATTAGCTATTCCTAAAAGTCCACTCTGAAGTCCTATGTACTTCTATGCACAAATGACTGCATAGAAAGTACTTTATTACGATCTTACCGTGAGCTAAATGACTACAATATTCATTTAGAATACTATTTTGTACCACATTCGGAGAGTATTGATAAGCTAGAAGCCTTTCACATCCGACGCACTGGTCTACACTGGTGACGCCCCCACCCCCCCCCACCCCCCCCACCACCCCACCACCCCCAACACCCCACCCCCCCCCCACCACCCCCACCACCACCCCCCCCACCCCCCCACCACCCCGCCCCCCCGACCCAGCCACCCCACCACACCACCACCACCCCCCCATCTGTTTACTATACGATAGGCCTGCAGATAAGCCCGGGTCTCAGACAGAACAATACAGCAGCCTTAGCTGCAGAGGAGACAATGCACCAGCCTTACCTGGATATGAGGGTGGAGGCAGGTGTCCGTGAGAGAGGTGGGGGGGCAGGATTCTTTGCACGCACAGGAAACAGAGTTACAAATCAGCACATTGTCCCACAGCTGTGCACTGTGGGAGCCCCGATCTCCAGCCAGCCTCTGTGTGTGTGTGTGTGTGTGTGGGTGTCTGTGTGTGTGGTGTGCGTCTGTGTGTATGTGTGTGTGTGTATGCACGTGTGTGTGTACGTGTGTTTAGGGGTGTGCATGCATGTGAGTGTGTATGTATGCGTGTGCGTGTGTGTGTGTATGTATGCGTGTGCGTGTGTGTGTGGAATGTAGTCATCCAGAGAAGCTTTTGGACCACTTTAACCACTTCCTGTTTTATCTGAGCCACTCAGGAGTGTGGAGATAAGCGACGGGCTGCTTTGATGGCCCCCCTCCTGGCTCTGAACACCAGGGGAAACCCACATGTTGTGCCCTCAAGCTCACTGTCTGGGAAGGCATCTCACTCACTTGTGATGTGAGACCGTCGGTTTGATCAAATCCATCATTAAGTGCTTTTTGTTCATGCTGCAAAGTCTCAGGACTTCACACCGTGGTTTTGAGGACGGATGTTGTTCCTTTTGGTAGGAATTCAAACCGCTAGCTGTGTACTACCAAATTACAAAGCCACTGAGAGAGACTGAATGGGAAATTGCATGGAACTATGCTTCTGTGTTTACATACAACATGGTGAAGAACTGAATCTCCACACGAGACTATTTCTTGTTTTGATTTCATCACTGTCTGCCTTGCATAATTCTCAGAAGGTCACACACTTGCACACATGCCATAACATGTCCAGGCATGTTTTGTACTGTCAGAGTGCTATTGAGTTTGTGTCCAGAATACTAACTGATGAATAAAGAAAAATATTCTAACACTTAAAGTTTAACTAAACTGGCAAATTCAGTCGAAATAGGTCAAATGTCGGACTTATTTTATGTTTGACACCCATTCACACGCATTAGCCAACCTTTTAAGAGTATCCATGTTTTTACATTTACATTTTATCCATTAACCGGATGGTTTTATTCAAACCAACACACAAATAGTAAATTATGATGATGATATATAATTATAATATTTAAGATGTTAGATGAGGGTATGTCTTCCAGCCGACCCCGTCACCCCCAGACGCCTCCGCCCTGACGACCAACATTTACACCCCGGATACCAGAGTCCTCACACCGGTCGTTTCAGAGCCTGATGTTTATTTTCACATCCTGCTTTAATATGGACTAAATGTTGTCAAGAGCAGCTGGGAGGTCGAAACAGCTGTGACCTTCCGGAATGTTCCGTTTATTTCCAGATCGGCAGTTCTCTTTCGGCCCTAATCAAACTTGGGTTTCCGCTGGTCGGGTTTTGTCTCTCTGGTTCGGTCTTGGTGCGTACCTGCAGCCTTTCACAACCTCGCTCTGTTGGTTTAGGGACAATAGCCGCTCTCTCTTCCAACAGAGCACCTTTCCCGATAAACACTACGTGTTGCAAAGCCTCACGTTCCCATGAAAATAAGTTTTTTTTCCCAAACAATTTGTCTTTTCTGACAGTCTGTCTGTCTGTGTATCTAAACGTCTGTATATATCTATGGAGACTCTTGCCTATGTGAGTCTGAGATGGGAGAGGTTGTTGTCGTGTTTGATTATGCAGTGTCACCGAGGTCGTTCCAGTCGCAGGCTGAGCGTGTGAATGTAAGTGTGTGCTGGTGACAGGGGAATAAAGCCTGTTCTGTTTGTCTCGCTGAGCTGTCAACAGGAAGCAGTTAGTTGTTTAGCTGCTCCTCTCAGTGTTTGTCAGCGAGCCAGCGAGCTCCAAAGCCCTCAGCAGCAGCGTAAAGTTCAGCTCTCGCTCGGGTGTTTTCACACCGCCGTCGGGACTGAAGTGCTTACTGTGAGTCGAGGCCTGCGGCGGTTAAATACCGACTCTCTCGTTTATATTCACGTGTTTGCGTGGCTGTGGCTATGTGTGTGGCGTGTGCTTCTGCAGGTGTGTGTGTGTGGTGTGTTTGCATGCGTGCCCGTGTGTGTGTTTGTGTGTGTGCGTGTGCATGTAAGTGTGTGTGTTTGTACACGCGGGTGTGTTTGTGTGTGCGTGTGCATGTCAGTGTCAAACTGCTGGCGTTTCCCTCCGCTTCCTGTCCTTCAGTAAACGTGTCAGAGCGCTCCAGGTACCAGCTGTCATCGCCAAGCGTCTACCTTGACAGCCCCGAGACTCCACATCCTGGACTACACTTCCCAGGGAGCTTTGCACCAAGGCAGAAGAAAGCTAGAGGCTGTCAGAGCTGTGAACGGTGATTCTCCTTCACTTCACTTCCCTCCCTTGTTCCGGAGTCTTAAGCCGTGCTGAATGCAGTCCAAAGCCCAGCGTGTTGGGCCCTGCCACCAGGAAAGAGCTCGCCTTTTTTTATTTCTTGGCTGGCGGTTGTTTGGAGTGGTGCTGATAGCGCTTCACATGTTACATTGTGGCTTCAGAGTAACTGACACAGCTACATGTACACCCTGAAGCCTCTACAGACAGACACACGGGGAAGTTAAGGAGTGTTACTTGTCAGCTTAGTGCATCATGCCCTTGGCCTTTTATGACCTTGTCACATTAATGAAATATTAACGCATGTTATGGATTGCTCAATTTCCAGTTCAACTTTTCAACTCTGTCAGGCTCCAATCATGATGTCAGAGTTAAATAGAGCATTGAAGTCACTCAGAGGCTGCAGAGGGTTTAAAAACACAAACACAGATTCACCAAACTAATATTGTTCTTAACGTTTCCGTTGGGTCGTGAAAGTGACTTCTTGCACCTCTCCTCGAAGGAACAGCTTGACTTTACTCTGTTATCTATGTTATCTAACTGTTATCTAACACTACAACACCAAGACAAATTAAGACCCAGTATTGACTGTGATGACTGCTTAAAAGATCACTCATAATCTTAAGCCTGTCCTAATATTCAGACTTCATATCACTACTAATGTTTGTCTGCAGTATGTATCCCTATTGAGTAAACACTGTGAAGAAAGGAGTTGTATTTAAAGTGTCTAGTTTCAAGCTACTGTCTCCCATTTACATGTTGGTTCATGCTGCTGCTAGATCAGTCCTCTGAATAAAGCCAGCCAATCAGTTGATCCTGAGAAAGAAGCCAACCTATCACGGTTGTCTATTATAAAGAAAGCCAATCAGAGTTGTTCCTCTGATATCACACAGGTGGTCTGAGATGTTCCCCCCACACGGCATTTCTTCTCACCGGGAGCCTTGTCAATCACAGCAGACACCATCATCAGGAGATGAGAGGAGAGGGGGGGGTGGGGTAGGGAGGGAGGGGAGAGGGGGGAGGGGGGGGGGTAGGGGGGGGAGAGGGGGGGGGTAGGGAGGGGAGAGGGGGGGGGGTGGTAGGGAGGGGAGAGGGGGGGGAGGTAGGGAGGGGAGAGGGGGGGGGAGGTAGGGAGGGGAGAGGGGGGGGGGAGGTAGGGAGGGGAGAGGGGGGGGGAGGTAGGGAGGGGAGAGGGGGAGCGCTGAGGCACACTGGGGTAAGGAAGCTTCTCTCCTGCCCACCGCCCTCCCCCCCCCCACCCTCCCCAAACCCACCTCCCCACCCCCTCCTCTCTCCCCTCTCCCCCCTCCCAACTCACTCCTCATTACCAGAGGAGAGAACCAGCATAGCTGTTGTGTAACCCCCACTCTCCCTCCCCCTCACCCACACTCCCCCATCCCCCACACTCCCCCACACTCCCCCATCCCCTGACCATTACGCAGAGGCTGGAAAAAAGCCTCACCCGGTGTATCATGAACACGTCTGGGCTGCGCGGAGACAAAACACGGCGCAGCTTTCACACATTAAGAGCTCCGTCCTCGGGCCTCTGGCGTCTGAGCGCCGGGTCGGGGGGCTGCAATCCCAGAAGGCCCGGCTGCAGCTGCTCTGGCTCCGCCCTGGAGACGGAGATGGGCTCGGTAACCGTATCCTCTTCAGACACGAGGAGAAACCTTCTCCCTCAGGCTCAGAGCTCTCGCACAGAAGACGATGGGAAAGGAACAGCGATGGTCCCCCGACGGCTTCCAACTCGGATGCTCTGCTTTCATTTATCTCCGTGGACGGATTTCAAGCTGAGACACGAGATGTGTAAATTCTATACGTGTTCATGTGCCAACGAATACTTGTGGATGTGGAATGACATGTTACATGCGGCCCATGTGGAACCTGCGTCGCAGCCAACTGACAGAGCGTTCTGTTTCTGAGGCCCTGGAGGATCCTGTCCCTGAAATCAACACAGATCCAGAAGACAGTAGTGTGAGGGACTGCCCCCCCCCTCTGCTCCCCTGAGCCCCCTCACACACATACACACACAACCACACGCACACACACATACACACACACACACACATTCACACACACATACACACACAGACTCATAAAAACACAGTCACACACACACACTCATCAGCTAATGCTGAACATCTGGAGGGATTAGCTGTGTCAGACCAATCAGAGACGAGCTGACAGATCCAGTGAGATGCCATTCTGCAGCTGCGCCCAGCGTTCACGTCCCACTGGACTCCCTCACACACACACACTCACACACACACACACACACACACACACACACACACACTCACACACACAGCCCAGCGAGATCACTGGAGAGGAAACTGAGAGGAAGAGGAGTGGGAAGAGGGGGGGGGGAGAGGGGGGGAAGACAGGTGGGTTTGAGAGAAATAGAAAGAGAGAAATGAGACAAAGCGGGAGATTGAGAGAGCGGGAAACAGCAAGAGAGTGCGTGAGAGAGAGATGGAGAGAGAAAGAAAGAGAAAGAGAGAGATGGAGAGAGAAAGAAAGAGAGAAAGAGAGAAAGAAAGGAATCTTTACAGTATCTACACTGCTGGTTCGTGAAACAACATCCAGTATCTTCACTGCTGGTTCGTGAAACACCTCCAGAGCCCTCTCCCTCTAGTACTGTGATGTGTGGGAAGCCGGTCTGGGCCCAGTGCTGGGCCTACTGTGTGTACTCAGACCAGGCTGGACAGAGACTGGGACTACTCTGTGTACTCAGACCAGGCAGGGTAGAGACTGGGACTACTCTGTGTACTCAGACCAGGCTGGACAGAGACTGACTCACAACAGCTGCTCCACAGACAGGAGAGCAACCTCTGCTCCAGGCAGGATATTTGAAAAACATTGTTTTGGCCTGCTCAGGTCGCAACCTTGAATACATGCATTTCCTGATGTGTAGATTAGGATGCTCAGAAGGTTCTGAGTCTGGAGTTTTCCATCACAGCTGTTGGCTGCTGGCTAGGTGTGTGAAGGTAGCATTGACTACCACGTAACCAGAGATGGCAAAAGTACACACATCCATCAAGTATAAGTACAGATACTCATGTTTATAAAGACTCTGGTAAAAGTGTTGACTACGTTTTGAAAAAAAGAAATGTTTTGATTAAAACTTTGGAAAAAACGGTTGAATTTATGTTGAATCTTATTTGTTGTACTTTTTGTATGTAACTTTGTATTCAAATGTGAACATATTTGTTCAATCTTGTGTAATTACATGTATTCACAAACTGTTCAAAGTGCAGGGTGGTGCGTTGGTTCCATTGTTCCATCGCTAGCGACACACACACACACACACCTACACGCGCACACACACACACACACACACACCTACACACGCACACACACACGTAAACACACACACGTACACACACACTTGCTGTGGCACAGACACCTGTAGGTTGGTCGTAATATAACCACGTGTAGTTCTCGTCAGACGAGGGCCCATTTCCTGCTGGGATCATCTGGCTGCTATTGAGCGTAATTAGCTGAAGAAATGATCCAGAGTGTGGAATGTTCTGGAGAGAGCAGGGGAAAACCTCCAGAGGATGGCTCTCACTTTCTGATTAATGGCACAGAACGTGCCCTACCTCCTACCAACGTGACCCACCCCCAACCTGCCCCTTACCTGCCCCCCACAACCTGCCCACCCACAACCTGCCCACCCCACCCTCTTCTCTTGCTCCTTGCTCTCTACTCTTCCAGTGTATCAAATGTTTCATGTAAATATTTACTCAAAACTTCACAAAAATTCATAAAGTTCTTCATTTTCCATCACTGAAAACGTGCCAGCGTGAGAAGGCTTCGTGCGAGCTGGCTGGCTGGCTGAGCGGTCCAGCTGTGTGGGCAGGGTGGCAGCTTTACCCTCCAGGCAGAAGGAGACGTGAGAGTGGGATGCAGCAGGCGGAGGGTGTCTGGAGGGGCAGGATGGCACAGGGAGAACAGCCCAGTGACGTCTCTCCCTGGCCAAGCCTCTCTCCCCCCTCTCTCCCCCTCACAGATCTGTCCATGACCCTCCTCTCTTCACTCTACCCGACCATCCACCATCCTCTCCCCCTCCACCCCCTCCCCTCCTTCTGCCCTCCACTCCCACTTCCTGATGATGACAGGTCGGTTCCTCTGCTTACATTCCTTCCAACCCCCCCTCCACTCTCCCCCCTCTCCACCGCCCCACCTCCAATATCCTCTACATCTCTTCCTCTACCCTGCAACCCCCCTGCTCCCCCACACCGCCACTCCTCCTCCCTCTCCGCCCCCCTCCCTTCCTCATCCTCCCCCTCTTTCCCAGCATGCCTATCATTCCCTCCTCTAGTCTAGTTTCTAACAACTCCTCCTTTCAGATGCTTCATCTCAGCTGGAGGTGAGAAAACAAATACACAAGCACACAGACACACACACATATACACACGCACACACACACACCACACACACAGACCCAAGCACACAAATACGCACAAACATGTGAAAGTAAAAAAATACCTGAAAAATGTATTTAAACTATCTATATGAGATATGTGTGGGGCCATACGATCTATATGGGACTTTTCAGTGTGTAGGAACCTGCAGCTACATGTAACGTGTGCAGTGTGTGTAGGAACCTGCAGCTACATGTAACGTGTGCAGTGTGTGTAGGAACCTGCAGCTACATGTAACGTGTGCAGTGTGTGTAGGAACCTGCAGCTACATGTAACGTGTGCAGTGTGTGTAGGAACCTGCAGCTACATGTAACGTGTGCAGTGTGTGTAGGAACCTGCAGCTACATGTAACATGTGCAGTGTGTGTAGGAACCTGCAGCTACATGTAACATGTGCAGTGTGTGTGGGATGCTGCAGCTACATGTAACGTGTGCAGTGTGTGTAGGAACCTGCAGCTACATGTAACATGTGCAGTGTGTGTAGGAACCTGCAGCTACATGTAACATGTGCAGTGTGTGTAGGAACCTGCAGCTACATGTAACGTATGCAGTGTGTGTAGGAACCTGCAGCTACATGTAACGTGTGCAGTGTGTGTGGGAACCTGCAGCTACATGTAACGTGTGCAGTGTGTGTGGGATGCTGCAGCTACATGTAACGTGTGCAGTGTGTGTAGGAACCTGCAGCTACATGTAACGTGTGCAGTGTGTGTGGGAACCTGCAGCTACATGTAACGTGTGCAGTGTGTGTAGGAATCTGCAGCTACATGTGCAGTGTGCAGTGTGTGTAGGAACCTGCAGCTACATGTAACATGTGCAGTGTGTGTGGGAACCTGCAGCTACATGTAACATGTGCAGTGTGTGTGGGAACCTGCAGCTACATGTAACATGTGCAGTGTGTGTGGGATGCTGCAGCTACATGTAACATGTGCAGTGTGTGTAGGATGCTGCAGCTACATGTAACATGTGCAGTGTGTGTGGGATGCTGCAGCTACATGTAACATGTGCAGTGTGTGTTGGATGCTGCAGCTACATGTAACATGTGCAGTGTGTGTTGGATGCTGCAGCTACATGTAACATGTGCAGTGTGTGTTGGATGCTGCAGCTACATGTAACATGTGCAGTGTGTGTGTTGGATGCTGCAGCTACATGTAACATGTGCAGTGTGTGTTGGATGCTGCAGCTACATGTAACATGTGCAGTGTGTGTTGGATGCTGCTAGCGTTCCCAGCTGACACGGGGTCAGTCTCGTCAGGACATGTGGGCCGTAATGCAAGCGGAACTCTTCATGGGGCCTTCAATCTGCAAACGTTACTGCCACGTCGCTCAAACTCTGGAAACAAATTGCGTTGGATATATATACGGCCCATGAAGTGGGCGGCCAGCCTTCCGTGCACGTGTGGTAAAGCATGGGAGCGTGTCTCTGAAAAAGCTTGTCCGTGTTTAGCTGCCCCATGCCTTGAGTTTAAACTGACAGGCATGTACATGAACGAGAGAGAGGGCAGGGGGCGAGAGGAGAGGAGAGAGAGAGAGGGGCAGGGGGGAGAGGAGAGAGGGCAGGGGCGAGAGGAGAGGAGAGAGAGAATGATAGACAGACATATGGATAGATAAGTAGATACATAGATAGAGGACTTAGTGCTCTGAATGACAGGTACGTCCTCACTCACAACACCCTCATTATGTTCTTACAAGCCGCCAGCAGGGACGACTGAGAGGCTGAACCACCACATGCCAGGGGGCTGAACCACCGCATGCTGGGGGCTGAACCACCGCATACCAAGGGGGCTGAACCACCGCATGCCAGGGGGGCTGAACCACCGCATACCAGGGGGCTGAACCACCGCATGCTGGGGGCTGAACCACCGCATGCCATGGGGCTGAACCACCGCATGCCAGGGGGCTGAACCACCGCATGCAGGGGGCTGAACCACCGCATGCCAGGGGGCTGAACCACCGCAGTCCTGCTGTCACAGGGTCAGAGTCGCTTCCAGAAGGCCACCCCCTGTGAGAGGGGCAACCTTCGTCCCAGAGAAAGAGGCTCAGCCTCTCCCCACTGATGTGGCCTCAGATCTACAGCCCCCATGCAACTACGGGAGGGGCTGGGGGTGGGGGGGAGGGTCTCGGTGGGGGGGCGGGGGAGGGGGGGCACAGACAAAGCCTTTCAGCCTCTCTCCCAGGGAGGCAGTACCCTGGAATGTTGCAGGTGTTCCTGTGTTTGGGCAGTCCGGACATGCGGTCGAGCATGATAAAGTGCTCTTTTTAACACAAATTTGAGATTTTTGGCAAAGCTACTGAAAACAAAATACTGAAACATTCCCTTACAGTCAGGGAGCTTCCTTTTACATGTGAATGGAGAGTTTGGTCGTGAAGGGAATGTTTTACATTCGACTTCTACGTGTTTTAAGAAACGCTGTGATCTACGGAAAATTAGTAAGAACAACTCAAAGTTGGATTTGAAGTTGCTTCTGTCAACAGCTCGCGATAGAAGTACGAGTCATCTCCTCTTCAACCGCAGTCCCACAGGGGGGACCATCTCTCCCTGGCTACTGGAGCGATTACATGAAAGCTTTGATGTGAATTGACTTCAAAGTGTCATTCAACATTGGACCTGTGGATTTCCCCTCTCGACTGTAATCAGTACGAACATCACAGGAGCTCCCTCACAGAGAGAGATCCTTCCCAGCAGACAGGATCTTCTCCTCTGAAATTATCACCGGCAGCACGCTGTAGCATTAACAACTTCAAAACACTTTTCCTGAAAGAACGACCTCAAAATACCTCCCGAGTATTCGCTGTAAATCCGAGTCAGAAGTAACCCTCAAAGGGCTTAGAACGTCACTGGGGTTCATCCCCGTATGTCTCTCGTTCCTAGTAAAGATGTACTTAGGATAGTTTTTTGCACCTTGACTTCCCTTTGTTTAGCTTCAAAAGGAAGTGACCTGGAACAATTGGCTTAAAATGAAGACTTCATTTGTTCCCCTCGTCAGTGCTTTGTGCTTCGGAGGGAAAGGCATTTCTTCCCTGAACAAGGGTTTGGTCCCGAAGCTCTGAATGCTGTTTTTCTAAACTAGACTGTATTACCATTAGTGGAGTAGAAAGCGGATATCCATTTGAGATGGTTAGACGCAAGTTAACCAGATATTATGTGGGTCTTGGGAGGGCTGTTGAAATGAGAATTTGAAAACTGTCTAAGAGTTTCTTGGTGTTGGGTTACTCTCAGTGTGTATGTAACCCTCTTCCTTTTCCAGTCTGAAAGGTCAAAGGTCAGGAGCTGGGCCGAGGCACTATATCCCAACCAGAAATAACATGTGGAATAAAATACTGCTAAATAACTGTTGTTTTTGTTAGGCTATGGTGAGATTTATTTAACAACTTTTTCACACCAAAAACATTTAGTATTAGAAGTACAATCTGAATAGCGCCAGTCAAATCTCCACATCAGGGTAGAAAGCAGCAATCAACCCCAGGCCCTGGAAGAACGTCTTTTTCCGAAACTCCGTTTGCATAAATCTCCTTTACGGGGTGAAGATGGTGCTGCTCGCGTCCTGCATTAGTTTAAGTGTCCATCTCTCTCACATGTTTAATACGACACTCTCTTCCTGCCCCGTGCTTTCACGACTACCACCCACCATGGGGCCTGTAGTCCTCCCTCCCTCCTTCCTTCCACACCCTCCCGCCCTCCCCTTTATTTGTAGTCCTCGCCGTAAACAAACCTCACAGCAATAGAGAAGGGGTCATATAAAGGAGCCAGGAGTCTTTTTATATCCGTTTACTGTTAGTGTTAGCCGGGCTTTACGACTCCGTCGGCTCCAGTGACGAGGGGATGCGGGCCGGGAGCAGAACAGGCCGTCTCCTCCAAAGCCATTTACCGTCTCGTAACCTTGAAGCTTTTCCCTTTTACTGCCTTTATATTGTGTCTGGGAGTGAGACCCTGTGTAGGCCCTCACGGTAATGAGACTGGCTTCGCAAGACTTCAAATATATACTCATATACTCCTGGGTGTTGGAGCGTGGTGGTGGTGGGGTGGGGGGGGGGTGGGGGTGGTGGGGGGTCGGGCGGGTTAGGGTTCTAACACTTTTCATGCGTTTCATACACGTTCATAGAGTCTTAACACGTAACAGATACTGTTTTACCAAAACATAAATCATTTTCAAATACCTCATTTACCGCTAAACTGTATCTATATACATGTCTTGTTGATTATTCCTTTTTCTTTATGCATCACTCAAAACAAGAACCAACAATAACACAAGCATTCGTCCGATCTTTTAACTGTAAGTACTTTGAATGGAAGCATCTGCCAATTTATTAAAATGTGAAAACAATTACTGGGTAGGTATTTGCCAACACTACAATTTATTACAACCTTTCTAGTCCTACTAACACTCTTTCTATGTCTCTTTCTATGTTTCTTTCTATGTCTCTCTTTCTCCCTCCCTCTCTCTCTCTCTCTCTCTCTCTCAACCCCCTTTCTTCTCTCTCTAACTCCCTCCCTCTCTCTCTTTACCCCCCCTTCTTCTCTCTCTCTCTCTAACTCTATCTCTTTTACTTAGAATTTTCTCAAAATGTGCAGCAACAGCTCAGCCCTGAGACGATAACCCTTGAAGCCTGTTATTCATGTGAGCTAGCTCACTTTGCACGGCCAGGCCTATCTAATGTTTAACTATCATGTGGCAATATTGCCCAGAGAGAGAGAGAGGGGGGGGAGAGAGGAAGAGAGATAGAGGGAGAGGAGAGTGTGAGAGAGAGAGAGAGAGAGAGAGAGAGAGAGAGAAGAGAGAGGGGTGGAGTTGTTCATTAAAAGCTCCAAATTGATTATTTCCTTCCTCCTGTTTACTCGTCCTACAGGGCTTGCAGGTTTTTCTTCCAAGCCTGAGCTAACACAATGAGCTTATCTGCGTCCGGAGATCATTCTGGAACTATTGCCCTCCAGTTATCGCTGCACCAGAGCCAAAGTTAATAGCTGTTTCCCCCTTTTCCTCGAATCCATGGGCTGTCTGTTAGTGAAATAAGATATTGATTCAAAGGGGCACTGACCAGCAACAATAAAGCTGAGAGCTGGAGCTGTGCCCGGCGTCTGACTAACCTTTGGCACGCTGTGTGTGTGTTTATGTGGTGTGGATTGCTGCATTTGTGAATGGCACAATATACAGAATGTGAAATATAAGGAATTGTTTCTGCGCAGGAAAAAAAAACTGCCATTCAAAATCAAGTCTGTAGATGTTTGACTGTTATCGTCGCTTATCGTTAGATACACTGTGCACATGCTGAGAAGTTGTCATCACTTTTCACGAAATCTACAAGGGGCCCTTCGAAATATAGTTTTATTGTTATATTCACAGGGATGGTGGTGTTATTGTTACACTGTGCCTGGTAGCTGAGATGTGGTTACTTTGCACTGTGCCCGGTGAATACAGACGGTAACTTTACACTGACCACCAAAACACTGTCAGAACTGGGCACCTCTGATCCTTGACATTGTGCTGTACTTTCTACATGCACAAATTGTATGTCGCTTTGGGTAAAAAATGAATGAAATGTAATGTACAGGCAGCCAACGCTCAGACATGTTCTCTGTGGGTTCAGCTGGGTTACAATCATGAATGAACTACACTCATGTAATCATTCACCCAATCCTGCTCAGTTCATTCAATCTGCGTGTGTGCATGTGTGTGTGTGTGTGTGTGTGTGTGAATGTGTGTGTGTGTGTGTGTGTGTGTGTATGTGTATGTGTGTGTGTGTGTGTGTGTGTGTGTGTGTGTGTGTGTAAATGAATGTGGGTGTGAGTGAGAGTGTTGGTGTGTGTGCAGTGCACGTGTGTGCATGATTGTGTCCGTGTGAGAGTGTGAGTGTGTGTGTGTGTGTACTGTACAGCCTGGTTATCCCTAGCACACCTGGGATTGTGTGTCTAAAGGGCCTTGAGAGAGTGTGACATCACACATTTGAGACAGTGTTTCATTTCACAATGCATGCTGGGTAAATACTGTCAGCTTCTTCTGTTCCTGCAGGATTGAATTAGGTTGCTGAAATTCAACCCGGCACCTCTAACCATGAGATCATAGCTTTTATAAACGTTCAAATGTATATTCTATCTAAAAACTCATCTAAAACATATAGTAAATATCTAAAACATGTAGGCCTATTGAATGCACATCTAAGACAGATGCGCATCTAAACCGTGATGACCCTTGGATGTGTGTTGGTAAGGATGTGTGTTATTTGTGTAGTATAATAACAGTTAAGCAAGAACAAAGATCGAAGTCTGGATGGATCACGCTACTCTGTAATGTCAACAAGGAAGTGTTTTTGTGATGGTATGATGTCGACGATGTGAGTTAGATCAGCGCAGCTGCCAACCGCTCCTATCCCATTTTACAAGCTTTGTATTGTTTTATGTCTGTGGATTTAAGGGATATGAAGGTAGGCACTATAGGCAGCTAGGATAACCCTGTGACTCACACATTCAAGCATCTACGCAGAGTTGCGTAATCTCTCTGGAATTCTAGCAAGGAAAAAAGAATATCCCGTTGTTATTGAGTCATAGGATTCGACCACAAGCTGGATGAAAAAACACTTTAAAAGTAAACTTTATATAAACTTTTGACACATTTCCCGAAGCGCCACTGAGTAACGCTGGTGCCAAGCAACAGTGAGTCAACACCCGTGGCAACCTCCCTGGAGAGTGTGGGAGAGACCAAGAGAGAGAGTGTGGGAGAGACCAAGAGAGAGAGTGGGAGAGACCAAGAGAGAGAGTGTGGGAGAGACCAAGAGAGAGAGTGTGGGAGAGACCAAGAGAGAGTGTGTGGGAGAGACCAAGAGAGAGAGTGTGGGAGAAACCAAGAGAGAGAGTGTGGGAGAGACCAAGAGAGAGAGTGTGGGAGAGACCAAGAGAGAGAGTGTGGGAGAGACCAAGAGAGAGAGTGTGGGAGAGACCAAGAGAGAGAGTGTGGGAGAGACCAAGAGAGAGAGTGTGGGAGAGACCAAGAGAGAGAGTGTGGGAGAGACCAAGAGAGAGAGTGTGGGAGACCAAGAGAGAGAGACCAAGAGAGAGTGGAAGACCAAGAGAGAGTGTGGGAGAGACCAAGAGAGAGAGACCAAGAGAGAGAGTGGGAGAGACAAAGAGAGAGTGTGGGAGAGACCAAGAGAGAGAGACCAAGAGAGAGTGTGGGAGAGACCAAGAGAGAGAGACCAAGAGAGAGTGTGGGAGAGACCAAGAGAGAGAGACCAAGAGAGAGAGTGGGAGACCAAGAGAGAGTGTGGGAGAGACCAAGAGAGAGAGACCAAAAGAGAGTGTGGGAGAGACAAAGAGAGAGTGTGGGAGAGACCAAGAGAGAGAGACCAAGAGAGAGTGTGGGAGAGACCAAGAGAGAGAGTGTGGGAGAGACCAAGAGAGAGAGTGTGGGAGAGACCAAGAGAGAGTGTGGGAGAGACCAAGATGATGGTTCACGCTACACGGCTCAAATTCCATGAAAGAATAAATGCGGCGTGCGGTATTTCTCACGCAGGATATAGTGGGATTTGTTTATTAGTCTGTCAAGCTGGCGAACGAACATTAAACAAACAGTTAATCCAGCATAACGAACGCAAATATGAACAGTTGTTTAAATGGTATCAGTGTGTTGCAGTACTGTGACTGAAGTGTGTGATATATTTGATAAACCTCAACCATACTGCTTTTGTAGGTTGACACATGTGTGCGTCTAAATTGAACTGTCAGCACATATTGAGTTCTGATCCCCACCAGCCCCTTACATCTAGCGCCTACAAAACTAATAATAACAAATTTCTCTCCAGTGAATGTGTTTCATGTGTTCGTATGATGTAAACCACACCAAAAGTTGTCATTAGGGCCATTTTCATGGCAGATACAAAGTAGGGGACATAAAAGAGGCTCATTATTCAATATTTACACATGGGGCTTTGTAGTATTCTTAACAGAAGCTTTCTATTTAAACTTGGAAACCATCAAAACGTTTCCCCACCCCTCTCATCTTGTGGGAACCGCTGGATTAATTAATTTCTTGCAATCGGTCATTACTTGACAGAGATGTGAATATCATTTGAACTGAGCTCTAAAACCCGTTACTGTTTTTAATAGGTTCACAAGTCTGTGCAGAATGGTTATTGTGGTGTTGATTTGAAGAATACCGGGCTATATTTTATTGTGTAGTATTAGTTAAGCATTTGTGTACCGTTTAGAAAGACTATTAAGCATATTGTCAACCATGTGTTAATACTTTATTAGTTAACCTTGTAGCTTTATGTAAGTCCTTGATGTAACACTTTACAATTGCAATTAATTCTCTCTCTCTATATATATATATATCATTTCACTATTAACATGAATATCAGTGGTTTGGGAGGTGGTAATAAAGACTTGAAAAGGGATTCAATACATTTTCATCACCACAGTGGTGCCAAAGTGTTTTGCTATATTATTCCTAATATTATTCACTATTGTTTTATTATATTATTTAGAATTATCTATAGAAGTAAAAAAAAGTCAATAATCAAGTTCTGGAAACGTTTTTTCTTTTCAATTTAACTGTTATTTTTCTGTTGGGGAAAAAAATCTTCCCAATCGAGTCTTTTGGAGATGAAAGTAGGAACTGACCTAGCACTCCAACATGGACAGAGTCCATCACTCTCCTTCTCCATAAAACCTGTTTTCGGCCAATTCTCTTGCAAACATTAAAAATAATGACTACACTCAATGCAGTAAATGCTGTGGAGATATTTTGCATGCTGAGTGCACATCCTGTGAAAAACTATATTATGTCTGGGGCTAAACTTTCATGAGCACAACAGTTACTGGCAGAACACTATTGATACAATAACTCAGTGAGGGGCAGTGTAAAACTGTCACCCTGGCTGGAATGGATGGTGAGGACTGGGGGGGGGAGAAGCTGGCCTCACTCAATATAAGGGAGGAGGCTGGGGTAGAGGCCGGGGTGAGAGGCAGGGGGTAGAGGCCGGGTGAGAGGCTGGGGGGAGAGGCTGAAGGGAGAGGCTGGGGTAGAGGCCGGGGTGAGAGGCTGGGGGGAGAGGCTGGGGGGAGAGGCTGGGGGGTAGAGGCCGGGGTGAGAGGCTGGGGTAGAGGCCGGGGTGAGAGGCTGGGGGGAGAGGCCGGGGTTCCTGGGAGGGTGAGGGTTGGTGTTTGTCCCTGGACAGGAACTCAGGAGTCTGTTAATCATAGAGAGACTACTGCACTGCAGTCACCCAGATGGAATACACACAGGGCTTGGAGTCATCCAGATATCATTGTGTAACTTTTGTGTAAATTTGTGAAATAAAACAGTTGGCTTGGAAGATAGGTAGGACAGGGGTGAAGGAGAGAACAGGCACACATACACACACAGAGAGACACGCACACACTCAGACACACACAGACAAACACACACACGCAAACACACACAGACAAACACACACAGGCACACACTGACACACACACTCAGAGACAGTCAAACACACACTCAGACACACACAGGCACACAACACGCACACACAGAGGCACACACTGACACACACAAACACACTCAGAGACAGTCAAACACACACACACACACACACACACACACACACACCACTTACACAGAGATCATGTTGTGGCTCCAGACAGGCTCAGGGTCTTATTACTGTAAGAGCCAGTGGAGGTGTCCAGTGATGGGCAGGGTTAATAAGGCCTGGCTCCGCCTCCTGTCAGCTCCTTAACGAGCCGGCTCCCTCTGCCCCTCTTAACGAGGCAGCTCCCTCTGCCCTCCTCAGGTGCCTGGGGAAGCTAGTTAAGCCCGTCTTAAACCTGCCCGACCAGGGACAGGCTGCCTGGGTGGCTGGGGGCCCGAGCGAGAGGCTTCTGAGAGAGGGGGGAATGTAGACGTGTGTTCTCCAAAATTGAATGTGCTCTTTTTACGTTTGTGGTAACAGAGTTTAATGATTTATTGTCGACGTGGAACCTGGAGAGTTCCAGAGGCCTCTTGTTAAATGGTTGCAGTTACGCTCACAAACTCAGCTCGGACGGGTTGTGCATGATCACTGGTTGTGTTCATGTGTCACTTTTAGCTTTTGAGGAGGGCCCCAAAAATGTATATATACAAAAAATCCTTCAACCACAACTTTGGAAAATATAAAGTGGTCAGATAAGGCTGAAATCAACAAGTTACGCTTCACAACAAAGTAACTGACTTCATTTCCGTGGATGGTAAGATAACCTAAATGATTGTATCATACATATCCTGAATATCACAGCTAAAGAACAGACAGGATAAAAGGTACAATTAATCAAAACAAACGTTATTATATAACGCATTTCATACCAGAAGGCAACACAATGCCCTTGGCATATCGCTTAGCTAATTAACGACACTGCCCCAGTCTCCCTCCTGGCTCTGACCCTCATGGCGTGTTAGTGTATTATGTGACAGAGATTTAGACATCAGGACTGGGCCCCTGGTCATGTTGGAAAGATCCAGATCCGCTTGCTCCAGGAGGAGAGGGGCGCTCTCTCTCTCTCTGTCTCTCACTCTCTCTCTCTCTCTGTCTCTGTCCCTGTCTCTCTCTATCTCTATCTCTCTCTCTCTCTATCTCTATCTACTATCTCTATCTCTATCTCTCTATCTCTCTGAGACTCTCCCTCCGTCTCTCGCTCTCTGTCTCTCTCTACTGTCTCTCTCTCTCTCTCTCTCTCTCTCTCTCTCTCTCTCTCTCTCTCTGTCTCTCTGTCTCTCTGTCTCTCTCTCTCTCTGTGCTCTCTCTCTCTCTCTGTCTCTCTGTCTCTCTGTCTCTCTCCCTCTCTCTCTCTCCTCTCTCTCTCTCTCTCTCCCTCTCCCTCTCTCCCTCTCTCCTCTCTCCCTCTCTCTCCCTCTCCCTCTCTCGCTGCCCGTCACAGCTGGAACCTGACAGCTCACATACCAGGGGGAGGGGGATATATTGAACATTTAATTTCCTGGCTGCAAGGCAGACGGTGAGTTCCCTCCAGACATGGAGATGGCTGTTGACACACCAGGGAAAACAAGGTATATTGGACCAGAAGTTCTTAAAATATTTATAAGAAGGTCTTATCCCTGGGCTTGGGTCTGCAGTGTCAATGTTGTCGAGACTTTTATCAACGCGCAGAGCGAGTTCACTGTCGGTGACGGTCTGGTCAAATGTACATTCTACATCTTTCTGGGAGTAAAAAATATCAACAAACTATCTTCAGCCGACGTTTAACCCATATCTGCATGTCTTTAACATCGTCTGTCTGTGATAGGCTACTCAGTTTATGGCAAGGTCTCTTTGCGGACATATCCCCCTTGGCCAGCTTACCTCTGCTTCTCCTTTGTCATAAAGTGGTCATCATGTCCCTGAACAGACTGTAAACAGATGATTCATGATAGTGTGTCTGGGTACTGTATTCATTAAATGTATTCATTTACCACATGTGCTTTTATCTACAGAGACGTACAGTATGTATGGGGGGGTTTGAAACTGTAACACATGAATCTGCGATCAAATGCAGTTAAATCAACTTATGATGGTGAGAGGGGCTCTTATTAACGATTAGGATTTCAGCACATCAAATACTGTTTAGTGTTTTAATCTTATTAAACACTGGAGTACCTCCTGATGCACAAATAAGATGTATTTCAGTACACCATTATTACACCTGTTACTGTACTGTGGGACTGCTGTACTACAGCACACATAACAAAACACCTGGTTTAGAGGTAGAGTTGGGAGTTTTTGAGGCTTTTCACAAACCCTAACGAACGCCATAACACATTTTTGTTGACTGTGTAACGCAGCACAGTCACTGCATCCGTTGAGCTGTGCATATTTTCCAGGTGAGATTCGAACACAAAACAACACGAGTCACGACTGTTTAGTAGACCAAGACGTAGAGAGCAAGTCACTGAAATGCCTTGGCGACGACTCACGCCTGTGCGGGAGAGAGGAGAGAGTCGTGCCAGCGAGTGGAACGAGGGAACGTGTGTCTGGATTCTCTCCCGCCACTTCCAGCCTGCGGAGTTGACTCACTGGATGACGCGCTGGTGAGTTCCAGCGGCTCGCTCGCTGGCGGAGGGGTTGCCTGACCCTGAGCAGGAAGGCCGTCCACGTGTCTGAGTCATGGAAACGCTGAAAACACACACTGACGTTTTACACCGGAGGTCACGGTGCTCGCCAGGTTGCCAGACATCTGGTTTTTATTTCCAAATAAGCTTATATTGAAATTGTGGCTGATTACTTTGGCGCAAAGCGATTCTATAAATATTTATTTCGGGGGTGAATGTGAGAATCCGGAGTCTCGTTGCAGTATTTTTGAAAGGAGGGAATTTGTGAGGGTGCCAAAATGGTGGCGGCCATGTTGCAGGTGTTTTGAATACACATGCCAGTTGGTCAAGTTGAGAAGAAATGAAGAGTGTTGTTGTTCTGCATATCCAAGTAAGAGTTCGTCAGTAAATTGTACTTCTAAAGTAAGTGTACTGAAGTGATATCCACAGAACGGAGCCCACAATAGGATATAAAAAGCCAAACTGTAAATCTTAGCTAACTAGTTTCTTGTAGTAGACTTAGTCATCAGTCGTGCATCACTAGGCAACGAATTATGATAAAAAGTGTTTGTGTTGTGTAAAGTGTCGTGAGGTAAACTCTGCTCACCCAAAATTCCCCCCATAAACATTGCTGGGAACTGGAGCTGGTCTCCATGCGATGGTGCATCTATGACTTCCTGTTTATCGCAGACTTCCTGTTTATCCAGACTTCCTGTTTATCCGAGACTTCCTGTTTATGCGTCCCTGGTTGCTGGGTGTGCATGGCCTCACTACGAGCCAACAGCTGGGAATGGCCTCCAACGAAACATGCCGTTCCTCTGACAAACACCCATGGAGCAATAGGAACATGTGTCTCCAGCCCCTTCTGCCCCCCCTTCACCCCCAGCCTCCTACCCTTCCACCCCCCCTACCCTTCACCCCCCCAGCCCTGTATGCCTCCATTCCTCCACCCTTCCACCCCCCCCACCCCTCCACCCGTCCGCCCCCAGCCCACCAGCCCTCCCTCCCATACAAAGCTGCACAGTGTACTTAATGAATAGCACACTTGGGGCTCAGTTTTTTTTTACCGGAACACTGGGAGGAAAAAACCTCTCCCTGCACTCCCCCCCACCCCTCCCGACTCCCCCCGCCCCCTACCCCACCCCCTGACTCCCCCTACTGCCCCAGGTGGCCTTAGGGGGCCATCTGAGATCATAAATCCATGACCCTGAGTTCCGGAGTGCTTTGGGCAAGGTCTAGTGGCACATCTCCCACTTCCACAATATCCGATGTGAACGGTAATTCCTTTTAGCCAATGTGTAATGGCTGAGGAATGTCTTTTCGAACTTCGTCTAGGGCCGGTGGAATCTGTTGAAAATGTGTGACAGCTGTGAAAGTTGGCCGGCGCTCTCCTGTGAATGTATACGATCTGGAAGCGCTTCAGAGTTTGGGCTTGTTATGATGAGGCTTCTCCCCCTCCACACCAACCCTGCTCTCCTCTGCTCAACTGTTACTCTGTTACCTTGCCTCAACTACTCTCTCTCTCTCTCTCCTTTATGTCTCTCTCTCTCACTGTCTCTTTTATGTCTCTCTCTCACTGTCTCTCTCTTTTCTGTGCCTCTCACTCTCTCTCTCTGTTTCTCTCTCACCGTCTTTTCGCTTTGTCTCTTTGTCTCAATCTCTCTCTCTACCTCATTCTCTCTGTCTCTCTCTCTCACCATATATCTCTCTCTCTCCCTCTCCTTGTTTTTTCATGGTAGGAGGAGTGTTTGTCAAGAATGTTCCCATGCATTAAAGAGAGGGAGTGTGGTTATGAACATTTCATGCCAGAGAGCCATGTTTCAAAAGGCCTGCTCTCCCTTTCAGAGTGTCTGCGTGCTGTGTGATTCCAGACTGCTTGTACCTTCATCCTCCAAGGTTCCAACACTCAGATCTTTAATCTAACACGCTGCAGCCACATCATAACTATCAGAGCAGGAGAGAAGCCAGGGGGAAAGGCATAGCTCAGTGGTGGAGCGTTTATTAATCATTCAAGAGAGAGAGAGAGAGAGAGAGAGAGAGAGAGAGAGAGAGGAGAGAGAAAGAGAGAGAGAGAGAGAGAGAGAGAGAGAGAGAGACAGAGAGAGACAGAGAGATAGAGAGACAGAGAGAGAGAGAGAGAGAGATAGATAGAGGATCGATCGATCTCTAGATATATGACGACACTAGAGATATGCTATCCCAAGAGTAGCTCATCTCGCTATGAATATATGAGATCAGATAGCCCATCTATAGCGAGAGGCATATCTCAGTGGTGGAGCGTTCGTCTGCAGATCACAAGTCCCGGGTTCACAGAAGTGCAGCACATTAAGAAACTCCATAAAGCAAAAAAAACGGATAGTAAATACTCATTATTTTGTTAGTGTTTTTAAAAGAACATCTTGTTGTTGCTTCCTGTTGAAGCGATGAGTGAATGTTAAAGGTTTTAGCGTTGGCCTACTGAACTCCCTGCCTTTCTGCTCACCTTCCACTGCGGACTGTAAATGGTTGTCCAGTTGCTGCAGTTGCTCAAGCTTCTTGCAGACAGCTGCAAGTACAGGAGGACAGGGAGGGTGAGGGTGGGGGGGTACAGGGAGGGGTGGGGGGGGTACAGGGAGAAGGGAGTTGGGGGGTACAGGGAGGGTGGGGGGGTATAGGGATGTGGGGTTGTGGGAGGGAGGGAGGGGCGGGGGTCATTGTTTTTCTGGCTCGTAACAGATCCCTCTGCGATTAGGAGCACCTTCTCTCACCGCCTAATGCCTTTGAAAGTGAGGTTGAGGATTACTAATTGGATTAAATAGAGGCGGTGACACATATTGTGCTTTTCACTGTCCAAAAGCACCTCAGACGGTGCTGTTTAAACAACCTCCATGCCCTGTTATTCCACATTAAACATGCAAGTGTGACATTTGAGCAGCTTGTCTGATAATCTACTGTGTGTAACGTGTTTGTATTTAAAGAACTATCGATTCTTTGAGAAAAGGATGATGGATCAGAAGTGAAACAGCACTGTTGGACGCTCTAACAGTATTCCAGTATTTCAGTGGTCAGAGTCAAGGATTGCTCTGTATTTACCAGGGATGAGGCCCAGGGATGAGAGCAGGGACGACAGTACAGGAGGACAGTTGTGACCGTAGGGGATGATAGCAGGGGAATGACAGCAGGGATTGCAGGAGGGATGACAGAGGGGGGTGAGAGTTGGGATGAGAGAGGATGACCAGGACACCCTTCTGAAGAGCGGAAGGCACCAACTACACATTCCATGCACTCTCCTCCACACACACACACACTGAAACACTGCTTTGGGCACCCCCCTCTCCTCCACACACACACACACACACACACACACTGAAACACTGCTTTGGGCACCCCCCTCTCCTCCACCACACACACACACACACACACTGAAACACTGCTTTGGGCAGTGGCTGGAGATAGTATTTCCGCAGGGGCCAAAAAGGCACAGCCCAAACAGAGGCCTCTTTGTTGCCATCCTGAGAATGCCTTTCACTTGGCGATTGTGGAGGTAATTCCAGAGCTGCGCCCCACGGAGCACTTCTTTTTTCTGCTGAAATCGTGACCGGCGATTGGAAAGACCTCCGGACTGCCCCTTCTCTCTGAGAGCAAACGCCACGGAAACAGCTTCACGTTACTGAACACACCAGATTCACTCTGAGATTCACCATAGCTTTGTTCACGTCATCAGATATCGTGAAGGCAGTGGTTGTACAGGAAGAAAGGGCCAGCTCCTAGAATTGTTCTGACATCAACTCATATGTATTTCTTCACAAATATAAACAGCAGGTTGTAATATTGACGTGCTGTTAGCATGGTAACATTAGCAACCGTTAAAGGACAAAGTAACCACACGAGTTCATCAACCGACTGATGGAGGAGATGATGGCTTGAAGCTGGTTTTGAGGGCTGTGTCCCTCAGCATGGAGTGGCTGTTGTACTGAGGTGCCTTCCTCTGAAAACATGTCTGTGCATGGAGGAGGAGGGGGAAGGGAAGGGGATGGAAGGAGGGAGGGGGAAAGAGAGAGGGGAGAGCAAGGAGAGAGAGGCGAGGGAGGAGAGGAGAAGGAGAGAGGGGAGAGAGCAGGAATGAGAGACGACTGAAGAATGAGAAGGAGGGGAGGAGAGAGAGACAGAGAGAGAGACAGAGAGACACACGAGAGAGAGAGAGGAGAGGAGAGGGAGGGGGAGAGGGTGGGGTGTGAGCAGTCTCCCCTTCCCCTCTCTCCTGGTCGTGGGGCTCTCTCTCCTCTTAGGAGGCATTCCTACGCACCACACCCAAGATCATTGTAATGAAAATTCCTGCATCTGTGCCAAAGAGATCCAGTTGCTGCTAATCCCTCTGTGAGCATCCTGCTTTCCAGGTAGGTCATCATCCCTTCCCAGGTAGGTCATCATCTCTTCCCAGGTAGGTCATCATCCCTTTCCAGGTAGGTCATCATCTCTTCCCAGGTAGGTCATCATCTCTTCCCAGGTAGGTCATCATCCCTTCCCGGTAGGTCATCATCCCTTCTACAGGTAGTCATCATCTCTTCTCAGTGTAGGTCATCATCTCTTCGCTCTTCCCAGGTAGGTCATCATCCCTTCCCAGGTAGGTCACTACTCTTCCCAGGTAGGTCACTCAGGTAGGTCATCATCTCTTCCCAGGTAGGTCATCATCCCTCTCAGGTAGGTCATCATCCCTTCCCAGGTAGGTCATCATCCCTTCCCAGGAGGTCATCATCCCTCCAGGTAGGTCATCATCTCTTCAGGTAGGGCATCATCCCGTCCCAGGTAGGTCATCATCCCTTCTCAGGTAGGTCATCATCTCTTCCCAGGTAGGTCATCATCCCTTCTCAGGTAGGTCATCATCCTTCTCAGGTAGGTCATCCTCTCTTCCCAGGTAGGTCATCCTCTCTTCCCAGGTAGGTCCATCTCTCTTCCCCAGGTAGGTCATCATCCCTTCCCAGGTAGGTTCATCATCAGGTAGGTAATCATCTCTTTCCAGGTAGGTCATCATCCCTCTCAGGTAGGTCATCATCTCTTCCCAGGTAGGTCATCATCTCTCTTCCCAGGTAGGTCACATCACATACCTTCCCAGGTAGGAGTCATCATCCCTCCCAGGTAGGTCATCATCCCTTCCCAGGTAGGTCATCATCCCTGGGGTCATCATATGCACCCTTCCCAGGTAGGTCATCATCTCTTCCCAGGTAGGTCATCAT
>CAEFZP010004695.1:0-124479 GCA_903064625.1 Mallotus villosus | reverse complement strand
TACCAGAGTATTGTAATTTCAGATCATGCCCCTCTGGCCTTAGATCTATCATTTCCATGTGTAGCCAAACCAAGGAGGAACTGGCGGTCAAACTCAACCCTCCTAGCGAATGATGACTTTGTTGAATTAATTTCTGAACAGATCAGCTCTTTTCTAAGCATCAATATATCCCCAGAAGTTTCAAATGCAACCGTCTGGGAGGCCCTTAAGCCTGTGGATCACTGTGGTCGGTGTAGCAGGCCTCATAACCGTGGTCGGTGTGATCAGCAGCGTTTTTTTAAGGAGAGGAGCGTCTGGTCATTTAACAGCACCCCAGCAAAAACAATCTGGATGTTTTGACTAAAGAACCGTTTGATAACGCTTCAATAGCCAAACAAATGACCTGCTGCACGTAATTCTGTCAGGCTATTGCATTTTGTACTTCTGTCGATCAATTTCTTATTTCATGTTAGTCACTGCATCCAAGTGTAGTACCGTTTTGAGTTAATGTAATGTGGTTTTGAGTTAATATTATGTCGTTTCGCATTTGGGGGAGCGTGTCTTTGTATCGGGGGGAGGTGAGCACGTCATCCTATTCGGGGGGAGTTGACTCGTATTCGGTGGGAGCGTGTCTTTGTATTGGGGGGAGGTGAGCACGTCATCCTTTTCGGGGGGAGTTGACTCGTTTTCGGGGGGAGTGATTTCATTTGGGGGATGCTTTCATGTTAGTGGGTGTCATTTGCACTTCAGGGCCACCGTAGGATATTTGACTGACATTCATCTGTATAATAAAAACATGGTGTTTTTGTGTTTGCTTTCTCCATGAATTGTGATGTAGACAATATTACTAACTGTATTATGTACAAATAACCTGTAGGTCAGACAGTCTATTTGAAACTTTGAACATTTGCAGAGGAATCGCTTGGATTTGACAGGAAGTTTCGGATTACTTACACCTCAATATCGAGCCTCGCCCTCACCCCCTGCAAATCACCTTTCAGCCAACTCGGACATTTACTCACCCAAAACCTCACGTACAACCTCCTGTACACAGTACTAAGCTATTCCTACCACATGAGACCAGTGAGGTTGAAACCCTTTATTGTGTAACAACACCAACCCCCCAAGGGCAAGCCCAGAGTAGGGCGACAGTGGCAAGGAAAATCTCCCTTGGAGGACACCTTGAGAGGATCCAGACCCTGGGGGGGAAAGCTGTCCTCCTGAGGCTGGACTGGTACACATCCCTCCCTGTGTTTGGACCAGGTACGCAGTGTATAGTTTCACCTCCCTGTCTCTTTGGCCGGGTGGACCTGGGAGAGGCCTGGTGGTCAGGGTTGAGTCTTCTACATTACTGAGGGAGCAGAGAACATGGACATCAGCCCAGAGCAGGATTTTCACCACCGTCATTATGGAGAAGTTATTCGTCCCCATGAATAAACACATTCTCACACACTGGAACTGACCAGTGAAATGCAGGGAGGCTAAGTGTTTCAGAAAGTGTGTTTATGTACCTGTCTCTCGTAGAAGAGGACATAGGCGGTCCTCTGCCTGTTCTGGCAGACAGACGCGCCGGTCGTCTCCTTGACATTGTTATCGTTATAGAAGAGCCAGCGGTCTGTCGGTTCCTCAGGGACACCGACTGTATAGCGGCCGTCACAAACGTAGTGGCCTGGAGGGAGGAGAAGGGTGTTGGCAGAAGCAGAAGAGACGGTGGTGGTCAAAACACACCTGTATGTCCCCCACTGTGGGACTCACTGTGTATGAAGCTGTCCTCATGAGTGGTGTTGGTTTGTTTGTGTGTTAATATTCACACATGAATGATGTGTGTGCATATTTAACACCTGAGTGATTTATGTGTGTATACTTAACCCAGACTACAATCCCAACCAGCTACACTTAAATCAAATAAAATCTTCAAAATGAACACACAATTGGTGAGTATATGAACTGATATACTCACCAACATTTATTGTGCATGTGTGTGTGCAGAGTGAATGAGAGAGAGAGCCTTACCTGAGGTAGCTGAGGAACCAATGTGACTCACCACACTGACTAGCCTGTACCTTGTACCCTGGTAACACGGAGACATCAAAGCAGTCACACACACATGGACACATTCTGGTACATCACAGTCATACACTTCCAAGAGCATCTATCTTTAAGCCCACGTCTGTTTTTCTTATTAGATACAGCTCTGATATTCCATGTCTCTGTCCTATCTCTGTTCTCACCATGGATTGGCATCCCTTCTGCCCTGCCTCTTTCTCTACCTGGCTCTCCTCTTCGCTCACAAGGACTGGATCAGACAAGGATGAACACAATGTAAACTGACAAGCTCAGCTCCAGCTGTGCTGCTGTGTGTTCCCTAACTGTGACTGCTGCCAAGCTGCCATAGCCTCGTCTATACTGCTGCACAAGAACACAACAAAACCACTGTCCTGTAGCTACCTGTGGCAAGAGGCAGAGTGGATCCTGGTTCCACCTGGTCCTGGTTAGAGACCTGGCCCGGGGCTCCCTCCCGCTTCTGGCTGGCTGCAGCGTCCCCAGCGGGTCCAGGGCACACCAGCAGCTCTCTGTTCAACAGGACCGGCTCATTCGTCTTCTCCAGTTCATACTTCGGGGTGACCCTGAACCTCTTCAGGTGGATCACCAGCACGCTGCATACGGAGAAGGTGAAGGAGAGAGTGGCAGGGTTTGCAGACACACATAGACACACTGCATACACGTGTTTCGTGCAACCGGCCCACCACAGATAGCAGACTTACTGAGGCAGGGACAGGAACGACCACCACTTGCCAGAGCTGCTCCCTCCACAGCCACAACGATATTCCAGCTCACTCTCCTACAGCACAGGTACGGGGGTCATCATCATCCTTAGATGGCACTCTAAGGCTAGTATGAGTGTGTCTTATAGTATGAAATAGCCCCTAGGAGATTTAACTGAAGACGACCAGACAGTTCTCCATGAGCACAGAGGGAATGTCTGACCTGGAGATATCTGTGCAGGCCGTCCTGCACTGAGCAGCCAGCCACCAGGTCCAGAGACAGGTTCGAGAACTCTTCCCGACTGAAGGACTGCAGTTCACACCTGGACACACAATTCAAGTCAACTCCGACACAAACGTTAACCTAACGTGTTTGAGCACACCCTCAGTGTGTGTGTGTGGCATGACTGTGTGGAGGTATCTCACTGTTTGCAGGTCCTGGTGCTCCGTAAATGGAAGGTCAGGTGGGAACTGACGGCGCAGGTGTAGGCCCCTTCCACGGCCCTTCTCTGCAAGACTGGAGCCAGAGCTGCAAGCTGGTCCAGGATCACACACAAAAACTCATGGGCGTCCTGACAACACACACAAACAGAAAAGAGGGAGACGACACACTGTCAGATAAACAGCAGGGAATGACTGGATTCCTCTCCACTATGTTGAGAGCGGAGGCCCGTGTTGAGGACAGTAGCGATGACGTCTCTCACCTTCTGACCGTTGTCTTGGAACTCATCGGCCTGCTTAGCGACGCGCTCCTTCAGGGCCTTGAGAAGACCACGCTTACTCTCCGGATTGTGGGCGTACCTGGCAACCCGGATGTCCACAAAGCACCTGCACGAAGAGGCGGCGAAAAAGAGGGAGGAAAGAGAAGACCAGTAGAGAGGAATGAGTGACAAGAGTCAAGGATCCAATTACACCTGTGGTCCCCATGGATGCTCAGAGTCACCGATTAGAAAATGGGAGTGTGCGTGTGTGTACCTGATGAGGCTGGCGGCCGGTAAAGATCTCCATTGGGACTGCTGTCTGAGAAGCTCCCCCCAGAAGCTCCCCAGGCTGAACAGACCTTGAAGTGTGGCGTTCAGGTAGCACGTCTGACCCAGGTTGGGCAGCCTGGGATGGAAAAACACACAGGGTTAGGACCCAGGGGAGTTCACATCTTCACCCAGGTCAACTTCAACTGTGACCATCCCAATCTCAGTATACCCCAAACACTGCAGCTGATCTTTAGTGAGCTTGGGCGCCGTGTGGACGGGGTGTTTGGGTGTGTCAGCCTGGATCCCAGGAACCTTAATGCTGGCACTGAGTGGCTGCGGCCCCAGCGCTCGTTGATGGCGCCGGGTCACAGTTGACCTAGAGAAGGAAGCGCAGTCATTGGCACAGACTGGGGCTCTGAGGACATCATTTTAACTATTGTAGTCGAGATTCCACTGTTGCACCGTATTTGAGAATATGTTTTTGGTGGACTGTCTGTCTTGTAACTGAGATGTTGCTTTGATCTGTGGTGTATTCCAGAAATACAATTTATTATTATTATTACAGAGTGCCTTACTGACCTGTCTTCGACAGTGACCCCATTCAGCTGGTGACAACCTGGAGGACAGGAATGAGACAATTGAGACTTAACCAGATTAAACCCCCCCGATACTTGGCTAATATCTACATCTACAGGCACTGTTCTACAAAACCATGGAAATTAAATGGAAATGGAATTATGGATATTGAAGAAGATGGAGGAGAAAGTGGGAGGGCTTACCAGCCACAGGTGACAAGGTGTTCTTATGCTTCTTCTGAGATTTGCCAGCCTTCCTCCCTGCCAATCTGAAAGCAGTGGGGTCCTTCTCAGAGACTAAGAGGCTGGCAGGCCTCATGACCGTGGCCGGGCTGGCAGGCCTCATAACCGTGGCCGGGCTGGCAGGCCTCATGACCGTGGTCGGGCTGGCAGGCCTCATGACCAGGGCCGGGCTGGCAGGCCTGGTGACCGTGGTCGGGCTGGCAGGCCTCATGACCGTGGCCGGGCTGGCAGGCCTCATGACCGGGGCCGGGCTGGCAGGCCTCATGACCGTGGTCGGGCTGGCAGGCCTCATGACCAGGGCCGGGCTGGCAGGCCTGGTGACCGTGGTCGGGCTGGCAGGCCTGGTGACCGTGGTCGGGCTGGCAGGCCTCATGACCGTGGCCGGGCTGGCAGGCCTCATGACCGTGGCCGGGCTGGCAGGCCTCATGACCGTGGCCGGGCTGGCAGGCCTCATGACCGTGGCCGGGCTGGCAGGCCTCATGACCGTGGCCGGGCTGGCAGGCCTGGTGACCGTGGTCGGGCTGGCAGGCCTGGTGACCGTGGCCGGGCTGGCAGGCCTCATGACCGTGGCCGGGCTGGCAGGCCTCATGACCAGGGCCGGGCTGGCAGGCCTCATGACCGTGGTCGGGCTGGCAGGCCTGGTGACCGTGGTCGGGCTGGCAGGCCTCATGACCGTGGCCGGGCTGGCAGGCCTGGTGACCGGGGCCGGGCTGGCAGGCCTGGTGACCGTGGTCGGGCTGGCAGGCCTGGTGACCGTGGCCGGGCTGGCAGGCCTCATGACCAGGGCCGGGCTGGCAGGCCTCATGACCGTGGCCGGGCTGGCAGGCCTCATGACCAGGGCCGGGCTGGCAGGCCTCATGACCGTGGTCGGGCTGGCAGGCCTGGTGACCGTGGCCGGGCTGGCAGGCCTGGTGACCGTGGCCGGGCTGGCAGGCCTGGTGACCGTGGCCGGGCTGGCAGGCCTGGTGACCGTGGCCGGGCTGGCAGGCCTGGTAACCTTGCCCCCTGGACCAGCTTCCACCAATGGGTCTGAAGTTGGAGAACCATGACGCCTGTTGTCAAGGTAAAGAGAAACAGTTATACTATTTATAAGGTCTTGTGTAGAAAACTGCATTCTTTATTTTGGTATTTTTCTATGCTTGTTTGTGATGAGACCTTCTATGTTCTCTTACCGCTTTTGCTTAGTCTTGGCAACTTCAGAATCTTTTTTCTTTTTCTTTTGTAGATACAGAAAGTTTTTATTAGAAAATGTCCAGTAAGATAAGATAAAATATCCTCAACCAGTTAAATAATTTAACTTAACACACTGTTAACTACTGTGAGTAGTTGAATACATATCCTGTTTTACATTCATCTGATAACAAAACAAAACATTTATATGGTCGTAAAAGCATACCTTTTTTGTCCAGCAGCTGAACCAAGGGCAGCAAGACATGTTTATAAATGTTAATTTCGTGTACAAAATCGCACTTGTACACTACACTGTCAGATATCTAATAAAACGCATCTGACAACTTTGAGCAACATATATCATCTTCCCCATTATGACATGTCTCTTTATGACACACACACTTTATTGTATCACCATGGAAACTTGCGTCCAATAAAAAGTCCGATAGACTCACTAGACGTTTTCCCATGTACTTTTTGGCTAAATATGTTTTGCTAGTTAAAATCATTTCCACACATTCCGTTCAATAATAAACGTACTTTTGTATGCAGATTTCTTCCTGATGAGCCGCAGTCCCGATGCGCGGCCAAGACAAAATGAACGAATCACTCTCCGAGACTAGTCTACTCGTTATTCCCGATTATTGTGCACGTGTTTGCATATTTGAAGTCTAGAAAGAAGGCCACTGAGTAATCTTCAATTGAGAACATAATTAACTGTAGGCTATGTGTTGATGTGAGAAGTTTTAAAAGCTAAGATAGGTCATTAGGCTAATAATATAATTGTTTGTTTCTTCATGAGTTCAGTGTTGAAAAGAGGCCAGTTGTGAGGCATTAAGTGTTTGAGTTAATAATATGTGTTTTAATGTGAGAAAATAATTAACATGTGTATATGAATTTATAATATATATATGTGTATATGAATCCTAGTATGTTATTGTATTGTTACTGCTGGAATTGGTTATTGGTTGGAATGGTTACTGGAATTCATATATGTGTGTTAATGTGAGAAGTAAAGTAAAGTAAAGATAGGTCATTAGGCCTCATAATTGTTTGTGTAGTCATGAGTTCAGTCTTTAAGGGAGACCAGTTGTAAGTTCCATTTGTTTAAATAAAATAATAAGGATATATAGTAGTGAAGTGATCAACATCAAATGTTGAATTGTGATACAATAAACATGATCTTGACTTTGAAATGACATGCAACAGTGTAACCAATGGTATACGTCTACTCAATACACACTAATTGCCTGCTTCATGGCTGGTGATAATTTCACATTTTTGCATTATTAAAATGTTCTCTGGTTTTAAGTTAAGGCTTCCCTAGCTGTCTGCTTTATTTCACTGTTGCAGTCAACAGATAGTTGATTGGCTACATATTGAAACATTCAATAAGTACTCATCAAGCCACCAAGTTCTGTGAAAGATTCATTGTAAAAAGTTATGCACAGTTGTGCATCTGTTTTGTCTTTTGAATGCATGCACTATGCTGAGGCTATTGTACACACATACATCTCCACTGAGCCATGCAGAAGAAGTTTCTACAGTCGTGCAAAGTCTACGTTGACTGTAGACAGTTACGCCTTCTGATTGGTCAGAACTGACTGTAGACTCCCAATGGGATTGCCGAATCTGACTGTAGACTTCCAATCAGATTTAAAACGCCCATATGCTAAACGCCCATAGGCTATGCTAATTTGAACATCGAAGGAGCTGTCAGTATTGACTTTACAGTATTTTCGGTAAGTCTTAAGTAATTCATGTTTATACAAAGTTGAAAACATTGTAAATAGTATGCATTTAGTGGTGGATGATTTCGATTTGTAAAAACGAAATGTGTTAGCTAGATTTCTGTAGACAGGTAGAGCTAGCTACTGTACAGTAACGTTTCAGTAGAGCGTCTCTCCGTTAAATCCCTTCACTCACTCCATTCAAACACAGCGATCGTAGTTCTTACATATTAAGATCGTATTTGTTATGCCATGTACAAAAAACGCCTGATTTCCCTTAACAGAAAATGTGGTGGTGTCTAAATATACATTTGTGTTTGAATTGCTATATTCACGGCTTAAAGTTGTTAGTACTAATGGCAGCATTAGCGATCCTACAGGCTACGTTGTTTTACATGGTTGCCCGCAACATAATCATCTTAATCATAAGACACTAAATAAAAGTGGATGCAGTAACTGTAACAGATGAAAGCCAGTCAGGTTTAAATGATGAAATACCTATATTACATATATTATCAATAGTTCTAATCTGTTTCTTTCATGTCGTTCACCTTGCTTTTTTGTTGATACATGGGGAGTTACTAGTACACTGAAAAATATGTTTCAACTGTAATTGAATAACGCATACAGTGCATGATATCAAACACACTGTTATATAGCCTAATTATGGGCCTCAGGTTAAATGGGATCATTGAAAGCATACTAATACTGATCTGCAAGAGTCACACAAAGCATACACCTTCTCAATTTGTGTATTTTACCTGGAACTGAAGGGTCCCGCTGGGCTGGACGAGAGTGGAGTGAGCCTCTTCAAAACACCCGGTACAAAAAAGCATATTACCCAGAAAACACAACATCCACACAATTGATACGTCATGGTAATAGGGTGATGGTGTAGCATACAAAGTAAACATAACACACGGTGTGTGTGTGTTTGTGTATTTATAGATGCCATCGATGAGTTGTGGGCAGCCCAGCAGCGACACCTGGAGTGCATCCAGGATCCTCCGGCTATGGATATGTACAGGGTGGCGCATATCACAACCATTAACCACGTGGACTTGCCCTACTACAAGGGCGTGAGAGGGAGCAACAGCCTGGAAGGTTTCCACAAAGCCCTCCCCCACATGATTCCAGGTACACAACTGCAGTCTGTATAGTCTGTTACAAATCAAACGTGTGACCCTATTGTTATTCTAATACCTTTTTATGGTGACGTTCAGGTCCCCACTGTGCAGCACGGCCTTATCAGGTGTACCTGATCAGTGGCATCGCGCGGTGGAACTCGGACCGGAGCGCGGCTGCCGTGTTTGGAGGAAAAGGGAGGCACCACAGGACCTACTCTGCGCCGCTGATCAGCCGCCTCAACACCCGCTGTCGGCAGCTGTTCGGAGAGGCTGTGGAGGAGAATTTCCAGGCCCCTGCTGATGTCAACTCCCACGAGCTGCTTGGGCTGGAGTACCTCTTTAGCCAGAGCACGGGCGAAACAGGGCACCTCCTCTCTCTACAGGATCTGGTCAACGATGGGCCCGGTCCGGATGAGGAGGTGGTTCAGCCTGGACAGCCCGATCCAGGTGACGCAGACGAGGCTTACCAGAGCGAAGAGGAGGCACACTATGATGATGTGCTGGATGCCACTCTGCCCCACATCACTCTCACCAGTGACAAAACTGCCATCGTTCACCCTCCCGCCTTTGTGAGTAGCTGTGTTGTTTGGTAGAATGAAATACAAAGCACTGGTTACTGAAATGAAAGACAATTCTCATGCAATTTGTTTCTTTTTTTACAGGAGGATGCCTGCAGTCAAAACCCTCTTCCTGGGTTTCAGAAGTTGGAAGCGTTCTGCTCTGCTCTGGTGGAGCTTGGCCTCATAGAGACCAAGCTTTCACTGACCACAGAGCAGAGAAACGAGCTCCTCCAACTATGGAACACAGTGGAGGAGCATGACAAGCGGCCACAGCAGTTTCAACCAGCTGTACAGGACACACTGGGGCAACACCCTCTACTGCCGCACTAAGAGGGATGACCTGGTGGAGGCAGCTGTGGTGCAGAGGGTGAAGATGGCGAAGCGCTACGCACCAGCACAGCAGGACATCAGCGCTCTGCACAACAGGCTGATGTACACGCTGGTCAAATTGTTGTGGTTGCGCTCACCTCAAGGGGCTCGCAGTAGTCCTGAGAAGACCACCATCCTGAAGGCCTACGAGCGGATCCAGCACCGGGTTCTGGTGGATGATCCCATCCTGTCCAATGCAGGCATCCCTCTGCCGAAGATCAATGGAAAGACGGTCAGGAACTTCATCCATCGGCAAGAGCGCCTCCTTAACCTGCATGCCACCAAGCAGCCATCCACCATCACCAAGACCACCTCCATCTCCTCAGTGGAGCTACCTCCCGCACCGCACCAGCCTGCAGTCCTCCCTCCACCAGACTACCCCCTGATGGAATATGTGCCCGTACCCAGCATGGCAGGGACAAAGGCCTTAAAGGAAAGGGCTGGTGTAATGGAGCTGCTAACCCAGCCTCGACCACTACTGCCACCGCCTGTGAGAACAATCGTCCCAGCCACCTGCACCATCACCCGACCCGTGCCCTCCCTAGCGGCCACCTCTACCTCTACCCAGTCTGTGCCCTCCCTTGCGTCCACCTCTACCTCTACCTCCACCAGACCTGTGCCCTCTACTACAGCATTGTGGGCAAAGTCAACCCATTATAAGAGGAAATTAAAGGATTTACCTGCAGAGGTGGGAGCAAAAGTCTCACGGGTGAAACATCTCCCTGTATGTGCACTCTGTGGCCAACCGACCCAGGGACACAAAAAATACCAAAAAAAGAGCTTCTGCCCGGTAAGGAAGATGTCCCCTTCTAAAGGCCTGGAGGGCATTGTATTTCACGGCTATGAACACTTCAAGGCAGTTGCTGACCTGCTGTAAATACATTGTATATAAATACATAAATTGTATATATTGTAAATACTGTTCATTTAGTTAGTGTTTGTGTTAGTCCTAAACATTGTTAGTGTTTGTCCTAAACATGTTCAATTTGAAATTGTGTAATCTGTAGTGCTGGATGAAAGTGATTTGTCTGTAAATATCTCATTTGTCCAAATATTTGATTTCACTGTAAATATCTGATTGATCTTGAAATAATTGTACATATTGGTTCATTTTCATCACTCTTCATTGCAACAATCTTGTTACTGATCCTTTTTTTACACTGTAGTGCTGCACAATAAAGTGATCAGTGCTACAGTAACACAGTTGTGGACTATCAATTGATGAATGCAACAGGGGTGATCAGAAATCGTGTTTATTGGCCAAGTATGTAAAACACACATTTATATCCAGTTGTTGGTAACTCAAACAATACAGAAAAGGTAAAAACGAGTGATAGATAATATACAATATACATATTTATACAAAACCAACAAGTATACATAATGGGAAAGGGTGTGTCAAAATTCTGACAAAAAATATCTATAATACAATTATCAACTATTTATATAAAGAACAGATACAGGTTAATTCATTCACAGTATGATGGCTGTGGAAAGTGTAGAAAACGCGACAGCACCCTCTGGAGGATGACACCCAAAAAACAAGTGGGGTGGGATAAGGGTCAGCAGAACGTAGACTTTTCGCTAGAGATTTGCACTACTGTACAGTCCACCGCCATTCGCAGAAGCCTGATAGTATAGAAGTGTAGGCTATATGATGTTGATGATAGCGCCTTTGCGATTGTTTGGCCTTGGGGGGGGGGTAATCCGGCCCTGCAAGGCCTGATAACCGTGGTCGGTGTGGCAGGCCTCATAACCGTGGTCGGTGCGGCAGGCCTGATAACCGTGGTCGGTGTGGCAGGCCTGATAACCTTGGTCGGTGGACTTCCGGTTGGCAGGCTTATGGAGTAGTCGCAAGGACGGTAGCCTCCCACGAAACCGTTCACACTTTTTGACTAAAACCTACCTGTGAGTTAATATTTCTGTTATTTCATATCCCATTTTACGTTTTATATTTTTTTTCATATTTTGTATAACATACGATGGCGAGCAAGTCCGGGAAAAGCTCCAAAAAGGAAACAGGGGAGATTAGCCTGACCCTGGATAGCATAACTAACCTGCTGAATCACCATAGGCTACTGCTAGGCTTTCGGCCGAGTTTAAATCCTCATTTCAGATAGTGGAATCTAAATTGAACTTAATACAGTCTACATTGGATAATCAAGAAGAACGCATACATCACTTGAAAAAGCAGCAGAGGACGTGGCCCAGCGGGTCACAGACCTGGAAGAACGGTGCTCAACTTTGCAGGTTAGCAACGAACATCTCCGCACCAAGGTCTGCGATCTGGAGGGGCGCAGCCGGAGACAGAACATCCGCGTGGTGGGCCTGGAGGAGTCGGTCGAGGGGACTCGGCCATCGGAATTCTTTCCACCCTTTCTCTGCGAGGTCTTCGGGCAGCAGGTGCTGCCAGTGTCAACACCTCCGGAAATCGACAGGGCTCATCACAGTCTGGCGCCCAAGCCCATGAAGGGAGGAAGACCGCGTCCGGTGATCATGCGCCTTCACAAGTATCAGGTCAAGGAGCTAATTATCCGAGAAGCACGCAAACGAGGGACACTTGAATATCGTGGCCAGCAGATCCGTATCTATGAGGACTATCCGGCTGATGTGGTAAACCAACGAGCGGAATATCGACAGGTCATGTCTGATCTTTTCAAACGAGGACTGAAACCATCACTCCTATATCCATCACGTCTCCGCATTGTGTTGCCTAATGGTGAGAAGCAATGGCTAAAATCGGTGGAGGAGGCTAGGCAGTGTTTGGCGCGTCAGCATCCCTCCTAGATTGCTAAAGTGACTCTCGTGCTAGCTATCCTTTAAGGAAGGGTATCTATAATGCTTGTTTCACATTAGTTATATGCGGATTTAGTTCAATTGCTTAATATATGCAATGTGATTCCAGTTCCAAGTGCTTAATGACTTAATTACCCTTTGAGCATTTTATGTGCAAATGTAGCCAATCTTTAGCACAAACTAGCCATTGCTAATATTAGCCAAGTCTTTAGCCATGGGTTGGCATAGCTTGGTAGAAACAGCTAGGCCTACTGCATTTGCCGTACATTTTTTGTTTGCATTAATGGGGTGTATAGTCCCTATTCAAATAGTATTGGCCCAATATTAATATGTTCATATTGCTGATGACGTTTACTCTTCTTTTTGGCAATGATACTACAACCTGCATTAAAATTTAAATTGTGTTAAAACTGAGAATAATGCACAATCTGGCACCTCAATGTCTAACTTTTTGTTGCTGGGGGTGTTTCAATGATGTTGGAAGATGTGGGTATGTTCTTTTACTAGTGACCCAGAAAGTCTGATAGCCAACTCAGGATTCTTACATAACCCTGGGTAGCCCTGCATAATATGGTCGGTTATGCATATTAAAATGCAATGTTTTCTTTTACTAAGGTAAACGCTTTCACAGGGACTTGTTCCACCCTTGTTTTAGTTTGAAAGCAAATCACGTTCTATACAAATTAATGATGAAGTTAAGTTACCTTTGCACATTGTGTGAGTTTTTCCTGGCCTTTTTATTTTTATTTAATTATTATTGAAATTCGCAATTTTATTTTCCACTCTTCATTACGGAGAATTAAGGGTTATACGTAATGTTTTGAAAGGTGTAATTTTCATTGTGTGGGGAATAGGCTTGTAGTGGTGACAATCGGAATGAGTTTAGGTGGACAAAAGAATCTCTTTGATAGCTTGCTGCTGTTTGTGTCAGCAGCTTTAGGGGTGTTTGTTTGGATTCTGGGAGGGTTACAGGGAGAGAATATGGGTACCATGGGGGGGGTGGGATACTTTTTTTGGAGAAGGGAGGGACTGTTTTTACTGACCTTAACTTTACTGACCTTACTTTAAAAATGTTACACATGATTTCTAGCCACTTTGTTTACGAGATAAATGGTTGCAAAGAACTAGGCGGCTGGTGGGTACAATACGCTCAACCCTGCTCTTATGTCCTCGATAGTAATTCTGATGAGCTGCAACCTTAGATTTGTAAGTTGGAATATAAAGGGTTTAAACCATCCAGTGAAGAGAAACAGGGTCCTTTCTCATCTGAGACAGTTAAAGACCGGTGTGGCTTTCTTACAAGAGACTCATCTACGACAAAATGATCATTTTCGCGTCCACAAAAGTTGGGTGGGACAGCTTTTCCATTTATCTTTTCCGGCGAAGGCAAGAGGGGTGGCTATTTTGATTGATAAGGTTGTGTCATTTGTCCCAAGCCAAGTTATAGCAGACAAAAATGGAATGTTCATAATTGTCTCTGGTAAACTACTTGACACCTTTGTTACTTTTGCTAACATCTATGCCCCAAATATAGATTATGTTAAGTTTTTCCAACATGTCCTGGGCATGCTTCCTGGTCTGAACTCCCACCCTCTTATAATTGGAGGAGACTTTAACTGTTGCTTGGATCCAGTCTTAGATCGCTCTTCTACTAGACCCTGTGTGGTGAGTAGGTCTGCTTCCTATATTCGTGACTTCCTTTCAGAGTACAGCTTAGGTGATCCATGGCGTTTTTTACACCCCACAGAGAGAGAATACTCCTTTTTTTCACATGTTCATCACTCATACTCAAGGATTGATTATTTCCTTATTGAGAATGTTATGATGTCAAGGGTTTGCTCTTGTACATACCAGAGTATTGTAACTTCAGATCATGCCCCTCTGGCCTTAGATCTATCATTTCCCTGTGTAGCCAAACCAAGGAGGAACTGGCGGTCAAACTCAACCCTCCTAGCGAATGATGACAGATCAGCTCTTTTCTAAGCATCAATATATCCCCAGAAGTTTCAAATGCAACCGTCTGGGAGGCCCTTAAGCCTGTGGATCACTGTGGTCGGTGTAGTAGGCCTCATAACCGTGGTCGGTATGGCAGGCCTCATAACCGTGGTCGGTATGGCAGGCCTCATAACCGTGGTCGGTGTGGCAGGCCTCATAACGGTGGTCGGTGTGGCAGGCCTGATAACCGTAGTCAGGGTAACAGGCCGGATCACCGTGGTCGGGCTAACAGGCCTGATAACCATGGCTGGGCTGGCAGGCCTGATAACCGTGGTCGGTGTGGCAGGCCTCATAACCGTGGTCGGTGTGATCAGCAGCGTTTTTTTAAGGAGAGGAGCGTCTGGTCATTTAACAGCACCCCAGCAAAAACAATCTGGATGTTTTGACTAAAGAACCGTTTGATAACGCTTCAATAGCCAAACAAATGACCTGCTGCACGTAACTCTGTCAGGCTATTGCATTTTGTACTTCTGTCGATCAATTTCTTATTTCATGTTAGTTACTGCATCCAAGTGTAGTACCGTTTTGAGTTAATGTAATGTGGTTTTGAGTTAATATTATGTCGTTTCGCATTTGGGGGAGTGTGTCTTTGTATTGGGGGGAGGTGAGCACGTCATCCTATTCGGGGGGAGTTGACTCGTATTCGGGGGGAGCGTGTCTTTGTATTGGGGGGGAGGTGAGCACGTCATCCTATTTGGGGGGAGTTGACTCGTTTTCGGGGGGAGTTGACTCGTATTCGGGGGAGTGATTTCATTTGGGGGATGCTTTCATGTTAGTGGGTGTCATTTGCACTTCAGGGCCACCGTAGGATATTTGACTGACATTCATCTGTATAATAAAAACATGGTGTTTTTGTGTTTGCTTTCTCCATGAATTGTGATGTAGACAATATTACTAACTGTATTATGTACAAATAACCTGTAGGTCAGCCAGTCTATTTGAAACTTTGAACATTTGCAGAGGAATCGCTTGGATTTGACAGGAAGTTTCGGATTACTTACACCTCAATATCGAACCTCGCCCTCACCCCCTGCAAATCACCTTTCAGCCAACTCGGACATTTACTCACCCAAAACCTCACGTACAACCTCCTGTACACAGTACTAAGCAATTCCTACCACATGAGACCAGTGAGGTTGAAACCCTTTATTGTGTAACAACACCAATCCCCCAAGGGCAAGCCCAGAGTAGGGCGACAGTGGCAAGGAAAATCTCCCTTGGAGGACACCTTGAGAGGATCCAGACCTTTGGGGGAAAGCTGTCCTCCTGAGGCTGGACTGGTACACATCCCTCCCTGTGTTTGGACCAGGTACGCAGTCTATAGTTTCACCTCCCTGTCTCTATGGCCGGGTGGACCTGGGAGAGGCCTGGTGGTCAGGGTTGAGTCTTCTACATTACTGAGGGAGCAGAGAACATGGACATCAGCCCAGAGCAGGATTTTCACCACCGTCATTATGGAGAAGTTATTCGTCCCCATGAATAAACACATTCTCACACACTGGAACTGACCAGTGAAATGCAGGGAGGCTAAGTGTTTCAGAAAGTGTGTTTCTGTACCTGTCTCTCGTAGAAGAGGACATAGGCGGTCCTCTGCCTGTTCTGGCAGACAGACGCGCCGGTCGTCTCCTTGACATTGTTATCGTTATAGAAGAGCCAGCGGTCTGTCGGTTCCTCAGGGACACCGACTGTATAGCGGCCGTCACAAACGTAGTGGCCTGGAGGGAGGAGAGGGGTGTTGGCAGAAGCAGAAGAGACGGTGGTGGTCAAAACACACCTGTATGTCCCCCACTGTGGGACTCACTGTGTATGAAGCTGTCCTCATGAGTGGTGTTGGTTTGTTTGTGTGTTAATATTCCCACATAAATGATGTGTGTGCATATTTAACACCTGAGTGATTTATGTGTGTATACTTAACCCAGACTACAATCCCAACCAGCTACACTTAAATCAAATAAAATCTTCAAAATGAACACACAATTGGTGACTATATGAACTGATAGCCTTACCTGAGGTAGCTGAGGAACCAATGTGACTCACCACACTGACTAGCCTGTACCTTGTACCCTGGTAACACTGAGAACTCAAAGCAGTCACACACACATGGACACATTCTGGTACATCACAGTCAATACACTTTCCAAGAGCATCTATCTTTAAGCCCACGTCTGTTTTTCTTATTAGATACCGCTCTGATATTCCACGTCTCTGTCCTATCTCTGTTCTCACCATGGAGTGGCATCCCTTCCCCCTCTACCTGGCTCTCCTCTTCGCTCACAAGGACTGGATCAGACAAGGATGAACACAATGTAAACTGACAAGCTCAGCTCCAGCTGTGCTGCTGTGTGTTCCCTAACTGTGACTGCTGCCAAGCTGCCATAGCCTCGTCTATACTGCTGCACAAGAACACAACAAAACCACTGTCCTGTAGCTACCTGTGGCAAGAGGCAGAGTGGATCCTGGTTCCTCCCGGACCTGGTCCTGGTTAGAGACCTGGCCCGGGGCTCCCTCCCGCTTCTGGCTGGCTGCAGCGTCCCCAGCGGGTCCAGGGCACACCAGCAGCTCTCTGTTCAACAGGACCGGCTCATTCGTCTTCTCCAGTTCCCACTTCGGGGTGACCCTGAACCTCTTCAGGTGGCTGCATACGGAGAAGGTGAAGGAGAGAGTGGCAGGGTTGCAGACACACATAGACACACTGCATACACGTGTTTCGTGCAACCGTCTCACCACAGATAGCAGACTTACTGAGGCAGGGACAGGAACGACCACCACTTGCCAGAGCTGCTCCCTCCACAGCCACAACGATATTCCAGCTCACTCTCCTACAGCACAGGTACGGGGGTCATCATCATCCTTAGATGGCACTCTAAGGCTAGTATGAGTGTGTCTTATAGTATGAAATAGCCCCTAGGAGATTTAACTGAAGACGACCAGACAGTTCTCCATGAGTACAGAGGGAATGTCTGACCTGGAGATATCTGTGCAGGCCGTCCTGCACTGAGCAGCCAGCCACCAGGTCCAGAGACAGGTTCGAGAACTCTTCCCGACTGAAGGACTGCAGTCCACACCTGGACACACAATTCAAGTCAACTCCGACACAAACGTTAACCTAACGTGTTTGAGCACACCCTCAGTGTGTGTGTGGCATGACTGTGTGGAGGTATCTCACTGTCTGCAGGTCCTGGTGCTCCGTAAATGGAAGGTCAGGTGGGAACTGACGGCGCAGGTGTAGGCCCCTTCCAAGGCCCTTCTCTGCAAGACTGGAGCCAGAGCTGCAAGCTGGTCCAGGATCACACACAAAAACTCATGGGCGTCCTGACAACACACACAAACAGAAAAGAGGGAGACGACACACTGTCAGATAAACAGCAGGGAATGACTGGATTCCTCTCCGCTATGTTGAGAGCGGAGGCCCGTGTTGAGGACAGTAGCGATGACGTCTCTCACCTTCTGACCGTTGTCTTGGAACTCATCGGCCTGCTTAGCGACGCGCTCCTTCAGGGCCTTGAGAAGACCACGCTTACTCTCCGGATTGTGGGCGTACCTGGCAACCCGGATGTCCACAAAGCACCTGCACGAAGAGGTGGCGAAAAAGAGGGAGGAAAGAGAAGACCAGTAGAGAGGAATGAGGAGTCCGTCCGTCTGCTGAAGCAGCATTCCAACAATAAAGATTCAAAGAACAATACTTGGAATGCTGAAGCAGCATTCCAACAAATAGTGACACAACATGAAGACACAACAACGTGACAAGGACTGTCAAAGGGAGCAACTACATACACACACAGAAGGACCAAACTAGACAGACAGGGGAAACTACAACAAACGCTAAAGCTGAAAACATCACACTTGACAAGGCACATACACAGAAAATATGACCTCCAGGAAGACCGACTGGAAACGCTAGGGAGCATGAAAAACACACGAGGGAAGACCCGGGGCAAGACCGTGGCCGTGACACATCCTCCAATCAGAGTCAGCAGAGCGGGCCTGGGAGCGTGAACACCACAACCAGACCAGGAGACTTCCGGCTCTGATGCACCGTGGCAGGAGAACAGGTGAGTTCACTGGAGACATAAGCATCTTACTCACTCAGAGGAATGGAGTAAAGTGGAGGACAAAGTTGTGTGCTTGGGTTTCAACAGAGAAGGAGTTAATAATGTTGATATTGACAGTAAGTATCCCCCCTAACTGCTGGTGTCTCCTCTAGGAGACCTGTCTGATGATGATAAGGAGGAGAGGGACCGGTGGCAGTGTCACCACCTACAGAGGGCGCACACTCACAATTCCACAAATGAGGGGGAAAAATCAATAAACAATTCAAAATACAAAAAACTAAAATGCGGCTCCTACACACCGGCCCCTAATTGTTCTCTACAGAATCAATTACTTAAATTAACATGAAAGGAGCCAAAAGTAGGCATTAAAGTAGATTAATCACTTAATGCTTTCAGAAGTATGTAATGATGATTTAGAGAAGGTATGAAATTGTGTATACATGACATTCCTTCCTCTTTTCACGATCAGCATCAACATCTTTTTCAGTCTGAGATACCGTGCCACTGCTCTAAGTAGTCTCCTCCAGTCAGAGAAGAACAAAATAAGCTGGTCTGTAGGTGTCGCAGGGTTCACTACTGCTGCCAATACAGTAGCACTTTCCCTGACCTCTGGATCGTCCTTTTCATACACGGAGTGACTACATTCAGTTGAGTTCTGGATTTTAATAAGTATTATCAATCTGCAGATGTTGAGAGGAAACCAAAAAATGACAATAGGCTTAGGTCTCAATCATGTCTCTCTCCACTCTGAAGGCCAGAGGACCATCTTTTATAGAGCACAAGAATGTACACATAGATAGTGACAGTCAGGCAGTAATGATGTTACAACAGTCTCAGAGAAAGAGATTCACTTTCCCAACACATGACAACTCTCAGACTAGAGAGTTCATACTTGGAGCTCTCCTTGTAATCATGACAAGGAACGTTTAGCCAGTACTTTCTCCTGACCCCGAACATCTATTAAGCCCTGACACATAGACACAATCTACTCTTATTAAGAGCAAGCTTACATGAGAACATACTAACTGGTATCCATTGACTAGTTCTATTGATTAGTGAATAATGTAAGCACACAGGAAATCCCAATTTCTTCCACACTCCCTCCTTTCGACGTTTAAAGACAACACAACAAACATTTATCAACTGTTTATCTGGGGCATGCTCTAGTGCCTTACATTTCACAAGTTTCATAACATTTCAAAACCTTAACAATCAAACAATACTTTATCTGTTATTACTCAGCACAGCATACATGATTATAGGATTTGAATAAGTATTAGGTAGTACCCAATCACAGGTGAAAAAGTCAATGAAGTGAATAGCTTTTGTTTAGCTCTCCAGATAGGGCCCAAGAAATGACCTTAAAGTTCCTTCTACTTTCCTCGTTCAAAGTTGCATTGCATTATACACTTTGGTGATATTGTGACCTCTGATTCATCCTAGTAACACAGGCACCTCCTAATCGGACCATACAAAAGAACTAGCTTATAGCTATTCACTTCATAAGCCATAATGACAGTTTATCAATGATACAAGAAACATAGGCATATTTTTCTCTCCTGGACATAACCAAGAGTCATGCTCTCATGAGCTCAACACAGCAGGGTATAGATCAAAACACTGTGCATTAAATTAAGAGCATTTCAAACAGTATAAAAGTAATAAAGTAACCATTATCTTCAATTATTGTTCACTTATCTGTGGTTAAGGACAGATCTATTCAGATTGAATACAGCATTGTATATCAGTTGGAAAATAGAAGGAGGCAAATGGCCATCTTTATGACATTGGCAAAGTAAGCACTTGGTACTTGAGATTACATATCAGACATTTCAATCATTCCCAGGGGAATAAAGTAATCATCAGTCTTGCTTGCTTTTGTCTGTGGCTTGATTTGGGCTACCATATTCTTACTGGCAGCCTTCCGAGAGCATACAGCACAACATTCTACACAGCAGGCAGTACACATCTTCCAGGCACAAACCACAATCAGCACAACAACGATTAACATTCCCAATCCAGTGATTTCCATTTGAATGATAGTCGAAAAGAAACCCCCCACCGAGGAGGTCAGCCAGTCAGCAAAATTCCAAGCTTCAGGTTCCCCCAAATCTGAAATGATCTCTTTAATGTGCGCAGCCATATTTGTGATATTAGCAGATTCATCTGGGAGAAAAGTACAACAGTCATGACCTATCACAGCACAGGTACTTCCCTGAGCTGACAACAGATAATCCAGTGCCATAGGGTCCCAGCTTCTTAGCATCTGCATTAATAATACTTCTCTTGTGGCGGTGCCACCAATGTGCAGGGGCAGCCCATCTATAGGTCTAAGGGCTCCTACAATAAACCCAAGGTAACACGTCCCTGACCAGTCGGCCAGCAGGAATAATAGGCACTCTCACAACATACCCACATGGTGCACTTGTTAGCTGCATGAGAAACCCATCATTATTTGAACATTTAATCAACCATATACAGTACTACATCTTCTGTAGTATGCTAAAAGTGTAGGAATAGCATAGTCAGCAACATCAGGAATTTATGTCACCTGCCCAAATGGTATAAAGGACAAGTAACATTGAACTCAGATACAATTGAACTTACAAATCATCCAGTAGAGTGTGAGCATACATAGAAACCGTATCCTTACATGTATTTTTTCCCAACACTCTCACTGTACCACTGTGCCACTGTGTGGGGGTTTTCCCACAGAGGTCAGAGCTGTAGGGCTTCTACCCAGTGTGGATCCTGCTGTGAATTCTGAAACTGCCTGCCTGGCTAAAGGTTTTACCACAGAGGTCACAGCTGTAGGGCTTCTCTCCAGTGTGGATCCTGCTGTGAAGAGTAAGAGTATCTGCCCTGTTAAAGGTTTTACCACAGAGGTCACAGCTGTAGGGCTTCTCTCCAGTGTGGATCCTGCTGTGAACTCTGAAATTGCAAGCCTGGCTTAAGGTTTTCCCACAGAGGTCACAGCTGTAGGGCTTCTCTCCAGTGTGGATCCTGCTGTGACGAGTGAGATTAGCTGCCCTGTTAAAGGTTTTACCACAGAGGTCACAGCTGTAGGGCTTCTCTCCGGTGTGGATCCTGCTGTGAACTTTAAAATTGCCAGCGTGGCTAAAGGTTTTACCACAGAGGTCACAGCTGTAGGGCTTTTCCCCAGTATGGATCCTGCTGTGAACTCTGAAACTGCCAGCGTGGCTAAAGGTTTTACCACAGAGGTCACAGCTGTAGGGCTTCTCTTCAGAGTGGATATTCATGTGGCTTTTCAGACTGCCGTTTGTTTTACAACTATAGCCACAGAGGTCACAGCTGTAGGGCTTCTCCCCAGTGTGGATTCTGCTGTGAACTCTGAAACTGCCAGCGTGGCTAAAGGTTTTACCACAGATGTCACAGCTGTAGGGCTTCCCTCCAGTGTGGATCCTGCGGTGAGTTCTGAAATGGCCAGCCCGGCTAAAGGTTTTACCACAGAGGTCACAGTTGTAGGGCTTCTCTCCAGTGTGGATCCTGCAGTGAACTGCAGGCTTCTCTTCAGAGTGGATCTTCATGTGTCTTTTCAGATTGCCGTTTGTTTTACAACTATAGCCACAGAGGTCACAGCTGTAGGGCTTCTCTTCAGAGTGGATCTTCATGTGGTTCTTGAGGTTCCTGGATGAGGAAAGGCTCTTCCCACAGGTGTCACACTGATGTGTCTCCATAACTCAGGTCTCTCTTTGTTCTCTCTCTGGTCTCTTAGGGTCCTGTCTGGTGTCTAGTCTCTGGAAGCTTGTTTCTCTCTGGTTGATTCTCTTTGTAGTCTCTCTGTTGTTTTTCGGAAGAAGTCTCCCACTGTCTAGTCTCCGCCCATGATCAAGTATGACTCGCCAACAGAGGATCTGGAGGAAACAATTCCAAGGTAATGCGCATTCAGCCTTCACAAAAAAGGACATATTTTGTCCGTCATAATGTACACTCTGCATATGTAATGTTGATCATTTGGTGAGCAGTAAAGAATATATTGTGCTTATTAAAGTTATGTATTGTGCTTAAAGTTATGTCTTATGAACTTTGCTCAGGCTTAAACATTGTGTCTCACACAGGGTGTGGGGAACAGGCTGTATTTTGTGTCTTAATCTCTTCATTTCAGAAGCAACCTTGAAACCGGGCTGAGACGGCACCCGAGCAGGTGGGACGCGCCAGCAAGAACAACTCCCTGATGCATGAGAAAGCTCAACCCTATTTTCATTTTTTATCTTACTGCACTCTATAATATATGCTGGGTCAGGGACAGATAGCCAGTTGGACTTCATGAACCAACCCAAAACCATGTTGCGGGTAGGGAAACACTTAGACAACCCCAGAGCTCTGTACTTGTTGATTTCCAACTGCTGCATTAAAGCTGATATTATGTGTGTTTCTCAGGTGTATTTTGTCTGGAGAAACGCACAACACTGTAATGAATTACATCAAATAATACAAGTACCCTATAATATACTCTTGTCAATAAGAAGATGACATGAAGAGTACTAAACAAGTACCTATTTTGTATGTGGCTCCTACAACCCGCATGCAAGACTGTCTCAAAATGTTTGGACTGTACTCTGTTCATTTGAGCATTGAAAGCAAGTGAATTATGATTGTAGAGGGGTTTCAAAGATCTCACCTATATGCCCACATCCAGAGAACTCTCAGGGTTAGATTAACACATTTTTGTATCCATTGTTATGTATGATATATCCATGTTCCTTTTCAGTTATGCTCAATGTTCCTTTAAGTTAAGTTTCAGTCTGATCCTTCTCACCAACAACTTTCAGATTGTAGGACTGAGTATAGTTAATTCTGAATGCCCATAGCCCCACCCACTTGTTTAATCATCTGCACTGTGTTGAAGTTTCCCACAGTTTGGACCATTGCCAGTGAACCACTGGGGACAAGATCACTCAGGGTCACACCTGTAAAAACAACAGCAAGATGAAAAGTTGGTTTCCAAAGATACTCAGTACATGCCTTCTTCAGCACAAATACATACTGGACAAGATCATTTAATGATCTGCTAAAATGGTTATTACATGGGGGGATCTGGTTGACGATGATCTGGATTTTCAGGGGTCTTGACAGCCTGCAGGAGAGTCACCTGAGAAAGAAGGAGATGCAAGTGTAACACAAGACGCCAACACGGTATTCAAATCTGTGGTCCTTTAGGCCATCATCTTGGTGGTACCAGGTTGGAGCTGGTGGACTCTAAGTGGTGCTACTTCAGGCCAGCTGTCTCACACGGTTGCAGAGACTCTAAAAACAATGACTGGAATGCAGAAGAGGTTTTTGTTTTGGGTTGGATACTAAACGCTCAGCGTAACCAGCAGTTAGTATCTTATCTCGGACCATGTTTTTGAGAATGTTCTGACAATGATCAGAACACAGATTTGACAGTTGGGAGTGCTAAAAATAATACATGCAATCATCTGTCATGTTGTGCCTTGTATACACACTTTCATTTTCAGTATTGCTCACCTCACATTTCCCAAAATGCTCAATCACAGAGACTGTGCCTGCAACATTGCCTAGCTCCAGTAAATCCAGTCACATGTCAAATGACAGACACATGCTATTAAAGCCCACATTTATTTTAGATATATATCAGAAAGAGAGAGATAGAGAGTATTAAACAATCCTTTGGTTAATGAATATACAGAAGATATTGCATCCAGCAATGTTACTTGCGCATCAGTTTATATGTTTTTCTTGTGATTCCGCTTTTACAATAGTAGAAGAAAAAGCATTCTGCATCTCAGGTATCTTTAGGTCAAAAATCCTGCAATCTGCCACCACATCACAGACAAGTAAGATTTTAGGCAACCTCACAGGGAGTGAGGAAGAGTATTGGTCAAGAAACCCAATCTCCCAGCCAGAGCTACCCCAGTCTGACCCTTCAGGTTGATGCCGGCCTCGCCAGAAGAACTGGAACATGTCCTCGACCCAAACAAACGCCCTATTGTGCCTTTTGTTAACCAGCATTACTAATAACCACCCTTGATGGCTCGCCCTTCCCTGTGTCGGCCTGTTCTCTAACAGTAATGAAATAATCTAGCAAATTGACATGTATTAGGATTGCAGGATAGATGTCAGTCACTGATTCAATATGAGACAGTGTGTTGGTATGGCTGTGCTATTCTCCACACCACATCCAAACCTCTCTTAAACTCACTCTCCCATCATCCGTGCTGTAGCAAAGTGTCCATACACCACACATCCAAAAACAATTCCGGTCTAGAGGGCAGTTTAAGTCTGTGTGTGCGTGCGTGTCAGTAGAAGGGACCAACTCCTCAGGCCCCTAGAGGTCTGTGACCAATGGGGTTTGAGAATGACCTCCCTCCTGAGACCCTTAGTTCTGTGAGCCAATGGGGTTTGTACATGAGTGGTATGCTTCCTTTGAATGAGTTGGCAGTTGATTTAAATGAGAATTTTTTATATAGACTGTTGCAGATGAAATGTGCCTAAAGAGGCAAACAGCTGCCCCGAATGCACATGCCCCATTATTGCCAGAGCAGACAACATGCACACTGTGTCTTGAGTACACAGCTCTAGCAAAGCCAAAGCTCATTTGCAAGACTGCTCTCATCACTACCATGAATGGTGTAGTAGAGAGTAAGTGCAATGCTTTTCTTTTAATTATCTGGTATTGTGACTAAATCTGCACAATTGTTTTTGTTGCTCCAAATTACTTTCACATTAGGCAATCAATGGCATGACTCTAAGGTGAAGGTAAGTCTGAGTTTTGTGGTATCATGTACCACTGAGGTTAACAAATATAATACATAGCTTCACCAGCTTGTTCTCTCTGTTCATTTGACCTTCTTAGATGTCTAAACTTTCTTCAGAGGGCCAAAAATGACAGTTATCAGGAATGGAAACATGGCATACACAACTTTAACAACCCTTGTTGAGAACTGCAGTGACTCTTCCCTGCTTGATGAACTCAGACCACCCCTCACCAGCCAAACATGGACTGATTGTAGAAGACTTGAGTACAATAATCTGTATGATTTGACATTCCATGTTCAAACACATGCACACACCATAATCACAATGTGCACATGTAGCCGATGTGTATTGGTGAAAGTCACTCCTCAGGTATCTAATCAGCCACCCGCATCACTGAGTAGCTAGCTTTTCTTTGGAGTAGTTGGTAGTGGTGGCGCTTGGGAAGCCGGAGGTGGCGAGTTCGACTCCCGGAGCCATTTTACATTCTTCCTCACAAACCTGTCTTCATATAGATTTTAAATACATTTATAAGTCTTGCCATGAGCAGTTAACAGATGCTTCCCAACCATCAACGTTATTACACAACAACAAACCTAAAGTCCTTTTTTACTGACATCGATACTTAGGGCCGGCCCAAGGCATAAGCGAACTAAGCGGCTGCTTGGGGCCCCCGTGGCCACCAGGGGGCCCCCAAGAGCACATTAAGTTACAGTTTAATTTTAAAATTATATTATGTTAATGGTAATTATAAAAATTTGCAATAAACTAAATATTATGTTGACCGGCTGGCAAGCAAGATAATAGCCTACTACTGGTTTAATAAATTATCTTGGGAGCCTGCCTTTGTCAGCACTCATACAGCAACATGACGTCGTTGATTGTTCGAGAAGAGCAGAGATCAATCGGCAATCCCAATTTGACACGGCAAAAAGCAATGTCACAAAAAAGGACATATTCCTCTGGCGCAGAGAAAAGAAAAAATAAGAAAACAGAGGAAGAGAAAAAACTGCCAGATCAAGGTATGTTTGCATGATTCATTACCTTATTTAACCATAAACATTCACTGTCTAGAGTTAGATGCGTCAAACAAGCCTTCAACGTTAGCTAGCTAACTAGAGCTAGCTATCATTTTAGTGTAGCACTTAGACTAGCTAGCTAACAAAATATAACAATAGCTAGATCCCCCGTTAAAATTGGCATTTATTTTGCTAGTATGCATTCACCTAGGTGGATTTACTTAGAGCTAGGCGAATGCAGACTAGCAAAATACATTTCAAAAGACATTTCGATTGCCATTGAACTTTGGTAACTAGGCTACACTGTGAGCTAATGTAAACTGGCTAGTTGACAGTTAAGCTATAGCTAACAAAGCTAGCCTAGAGTAGCTTGCATAGATCCTACCCTTTTGCGGTCATTGTTATAATATTCCAATATCATTATGCCTCAATTAGCTAGTTATAGATTAAGAATTGTGGTTTCAAGTGTACAGATGGCTTGCTGCTGTGTAAAATCGTTTATGTTGTTAAAATAACATTCTGTTAAATCTACTATGTACTCATATGAATCTTCCCTACAGGAGCACTGTTGAAATATTTTGGAGCTGGGTCACAACCAACGCCACCAGCCCCAAGTGCCAGTGCTACAGTTGATGATGATACAGCAGGTCGGTTTTCAACAATCCAAGATCAATATATATTTATATTAATAAACCATGACTATTGTGAGATTTGTTTTGTTTTTGACAAACAATGGCCTTATCTTATATGACATCTAACATGGGTAGCTTTTATTCTTATTGGGTGTGCCACGAAGTCGTGGCACATCCTTTGTTATCTCACATATATATTTATTATTATTATGTATTTTAGCCCCCCTAATCCTCGGTCAATATTTGGACTACATAGACAAACTACATGTCAAAAGTTTCGTCTTGCTAGCGATTGATATGCTATTACTTTTATGTACGTTCCGTTGCACAGTTTAGGACCATACAACGTTTTTGTGGCATAAAGTTGATTTTGTCGGCAAAGGGTAGACTACTCAGTTATAATAGCCTATGTCACAGCGTCGGCACATGTTAGCAACGACGCATTAGATACGACGTGCATAGAAGACTGTTGCACAGCCAGGATGGTATCGTGCCGCCCCCCTAGCATCCGTCAATATTTTGATTACTTAGAAAACGTCAAAAGTTGGTAGCCATTGAGTTGCTTGTCTTTTTATTTACCTGGCTAACTTGCTAGCCACAGTCACCGACGCTACTAACGTCACGAAACACGCGTGACTACCTCTAGCAGAACATTAGTTTAGCAGCTTGTTAACTTCTGGGAGATAGCTAGGCTAACTATAGCTTTAACGCTACTGCAAGGCAGCTGCAAAAACGCCACAAGCAAAGAGGCCAGGGTGATAACTATTTACTCATTCATGTGATATGAAACACAATTGTGAAGTGTAATGTACCATATAAGCTGATATTATTGAGGAACTACATCTACTTTCGGAAACGGTAGTCTACTATTTCACTGAAGCATTAGCATCATGACATTAGCCTATGTTGCCCGGGCAATAAATACTACAGCGGTCTATGATGCATCTGTTTTCAATCGTTAAAATAAACATTACTCACAAATACATTTTCGTTGTACGATTTATTATGACATTAGATTACAAGTAAACGATTTGTTAGTGAAATAATCATTACCTGTGATTTCAAACCAGTACTGCAACGCTGTAGCCTACGCGAGACACTGTGTAGCTAACAAAACATCAGCTGTTTACAGTAGGAGGTCAAACGGCGACAAAACATGTTCGGCACTCCCTTAAATCAAAAGTATTTCAATAGGTGAAACTGTCTGACTACTAACCCAAACTTCATTGACACAGCCTAAACGTGTCAATCTGTTCAAGAAAACAATATTTAATTTCAGCCTAAACCGTACAACGGAACGTTAGCTACATCGAATTCAACCAACGATCACCTCCAAGACGAACACTGTAGTATACAATTTACCGGGGCAGCTTCTCCACAAAGGGCTATATCGCATTTTGCGTTGTTACTGACAATGATCGCTATTGAGCTTTTTATGCATGAGCGATTTTCAACTAAATAAATGTCAAGCCCATTTACGTTTTTGGGGGCATTTAAGTTAGCAGACATAGAGCTACTGTTTGAATCGCGATTCCATCTGAAATATTTCCAGTCATAACGTTGTTAAAGTAGCTTCTTTCCAAGGGTGTTCTTAATGAATTATTATGCAATAGACTGTGAGTAGACTTATGCACCTTCCTGCCAAAGCAAATTCCTTGACTGTGCAAACTTTCATGGCCAATAAATCCCTTTCTGATTCTGATTTCTGAGTAGGCTAAATGCTTGAAAATATCACTAGAAGGGAAAAACTTAAAGGGACGGACAAGCAGGCACACCCTCACAATTTCCACAGAAATTGTATGCTCTCTAGTTTTAATTATTATAGATGAGGAGCACTTATCAGCACTAATTAAGAATAATCAATAATAGTTGCGTCACAGGGGGGCCCCCAAATCAATTCTGCTTAGGGCCCCATAAAGGCTTGGGCCGGTCTGTCGATACTGCTCAAATGACAAAGGACATAATTGAATTGACAGTGCCACAGTAACCATTTGGCCTAGAATATCTGGCCTAAGATGAGCCCATGAAGAACTTACAAAGTGAAGCCAAGGTGGCGGTGCTTCACTGGAGTTCTGCCATTGCATGTGACACATCCCACATTAGACTATAACTAAGGATTGATGTTTCTTATACGCTCACAGTACAACAGTAAATGTTGAAGAAATTAACAACAATTCAATGACATCTAGTCGTGAAGTTCGTTTTTAAATGTTGGTGTATTTTTGGCTTTCTCGTTACCATCCATTTTATTTGCAGAATTATGGCCTTAAGATAATTTTATAAAATCTATTTGCACAAAGATAATAGTTTAAGTAGGTCAACAGTTATTTCAATAATTCCATATGTTTTTACCAATTATGATTAGTTGTGCTGTAGCGATTGTGTTAAGGATAAAGTTAAAACTGGGTGTTGAGAGGAAGAATGATACACGGTTAAGCATCGGACCAATAGTAATAGTTTAATTAGTAATGATGCAATCACAAGATACACAATGAAAACAACACAAACAGATGTCCGTAGTCTAGTACAATGAATCAGTCGATGATGCAACAGCAGTAGTCCCACCAAAACAGAGTATAAGATTAGAACAAACGAAGGCGCCTTCGTTGAGAAAGTGGTCGTGACAGAATATCCGAGAAAGTTCTGCCCCTCCCAAGTTCTGTCTCCCCGCCCTTGGGAGACAGGTCTTGTACTCCCCAGAGAGGGAGGTCTGGTGAGTGGCCATTGGTCAGGAGACCTTGGGGTGGCAATTGTTAACCAATTAAATGTCCAGGGCGTTCATGCTGGCGCAAGGTGGGCAGTCCAAGGACCTGGTGATGTTAGGAGAGGGAGGGGGCAGAGAAGACCCACAGGTCTGGTGTTGTTCAGGGAGGGGGGTGGACAAGACCCACAGGTCTGATGCAATCCAAGGGGGGGGTTGAGTTCTTCAGGGTTGAGAGCAGATCATCCCGAGGTCCTGATGATATACGGGGTGGGGTCTTCAAGGGGAAGGGGAGAGGGTAAGACCACTCCTAGGTCTGATGATGTAAAGGGGCAGATGGGGCAAGGTCTCCAAGGGGAAGGGGGCATCCAGTGAGAAGGGGGGGGGCAGGGTCTCCAGGGAAACAGGGGTTATATTATCCATAGGTGGTAAGAACTATCCGGTCGGACTCGTCCTGAAGCAGAGAAGAGTTATGTTCCCAGCATCACCTTATCTCCCAAGTTGACACTTTTACTCCCATGAGCTGACTAGCTCATTGTGCTCACAACAGTCCCTGAGCGTCACAGACTCGCCTCCCAAGTCAGGATGCCTGACATCTGCATTCTTGTCCACACACCAAAGTTACATTTCAGTGTTTCTTATCTGTTACTTTATTAAATCAATTGATCACATTCAATATTTGTATCTTAGTTATTAGCATTACAAAACATGTGTGTTTACATATTCATATTAGATATTGATTGGTATAGCAGCATTGATCAGCAGTATAATGCTATCATTCCCTCACAATTGTCGGATGGGTAGTATTTTAAAAGCTCATCCTTAATATTTAGTGGCATGACGATAAAACCTCAAAATGTACACTGCTGAAACCCTGTCAGGTGGCAGCCAGTGGAAATGTGAACCATGTAATCATATTATCTTGAAAATGGTGTTCCTAAGTAATAGCCAACTTAATAGTCTTATAGACTTTAAGGCCTTATTCTAGCAGTACTTTGTGTCACAAATGTCTTGTTGGGATGAGACATACTTTATTTCAAACAAATGGAAAAACAAAGGAGGATAAATAACCCAAATCTATCTAGACAGGACAGTTTGGCCGTTGACATGAGGATCTGGAACATGATCCATATTGTAAACGTAGTATATTGAAAGGCAAATCAACAAAAAATAGTTTTGTAAAAACATTTTCAAATCTGCTACAGATGATATATTCATTTTGTTCTCAATAAATTCAATTTGAACCTGTTGTGATTCTTAGCCTTTTGTACCAAGTCTCTGGAAGTATTTGACAAAATCAATGGTGTCTAAAGAGCTTGGACATTATGTGAACAGTCTTAAAAGACAAAATGTTGAACATCTATTTTTTCCACACCATCCAATTTGTTATAGATCGGCATGTCGGGTTGCATTTACTCTTTTTGTGTCAGTTCACACAGCAGTTAAATCATTTAGATTTGTCAATTATAAAGTTCTGCACAAAGTCATCTCTGAAGGCAGCTCAATTCCATGTCAGCTTGACAAGACAGCAATGGTATACACAGACCCAATAAACAAACTAGAAATTTGTTAGGGGCCCCACAATTGGTTAATGGCCCCTCCCAAAAATACAATATAAGTTTAAAAAGAAATGCCAATCAAAGGGCCCATAATAGAACAGAATTGTAATTGGTGGGGAAAAGCCTTTGTAAAGGCCAAAAGAGTGACAATACAAACAATCCAAAATATATTGTAAGTGCATTTCCATTTGAAATGTGTTGTCCACAGAGACAGACAATGAAATAAAGAGTACACATTTTTTTCATGTTTTTTTTTCCTCCAGTGAACCGCAGCCATGAGTATGGATGCAGAGATGGCCCAGTATGGGAAGGCTTAAATTCACCTACGTAAACCAGAAGAGGAGGCTGAAGCCCAGAGCAAGCCAAGCCATTTGACTCTAAGAATGCTTGCTATGTGGTTGATGACAAGGAGTTGTACCTTAACATCCTTCATTCAGTAGATGGTGACAAAGACAATGAATGGTGTATAAATGTGGTGAAATTCAGGTCACATGAAAACATTTTTGCACTTCTCTGTTCACCTTTCACCACTGTATACAAGTATATCTGATTTGTAAGAATTGAGAGAATTACTTAATAGAATGGATGCTCTGAAAATAATCTATAAGGAACGGTGGTGGTTACATGCTCCGACCGCATCTATTCCCTTTTGTCATGTATGCGTTTGTCACAGGTGGGGGCGCTGGTGCTTCCACTTAGTCTACTCCCTACTCTGAGGACAACCTGACCTCATAGTCTATTCGTAACATAGTGTACGTCTTTCTGTGTCCCTTGATTTCGTATACTATGTTACGAAAAACCAAACCACAGTGCGCGATTGGTTGGTTTACAACGAGCGAAGCTGCGGAGCAAAGACGGCCAACAGCACTGAAACAAGAAGGTGGCGACTTGAAATAAAAACGTACAAATAAATCTATTGTGTCTACACAACACTGTTTTCAACAGATTGACTAGATATAATTTGAAATGATTACGGTAGTTTCCACGTCTGTTGTCGAAGCAAACAGAATCGCCTTAGGTGGGTAACGTTAGCACTACAGTTTAGCATACAAACTATCGTGATTCAACACAGCTTCAGTTAGCTCTAGCTATCTTACTGAAAAATAGATCTGGACAAACATGCATCTGAATTGTAGATTTACATAACAACACGGGTTATTTATTTGAATGAAACATAGTCAGGAACATGAAATAACGTAAATCCAATTGCCAATAAACTAGGCTAAATCATAACACATTCATGCTCTTGCGTTAGCAAGCTAAACTGGTTTACATGCCTACAGTATAGGTGTTTTCGCTATCTAGCTGTTCTTACATTCCTTGCAAATCACCGATGAAAAACAGATGAGCTTGAGTCTAGTTAACATTGACTACTAGACGGTTATGGCTGATGTTTGTTTATACCGTAGCATTGAAGATCTCTGTGCAGTTGCGCGAACCATTTCACCAAGGACGGTTTTAAAAACCTGGGAATATGTAAAGCAGGATTTGCTATGAAGCTGTTGCTAAAAAGAGGTGCGTTCCGACCTTAGTTATGTTCATCAGAACCGCAAACTGTAGTATGATTTTGTCAGTAACAGTTATTAGCAATGCTAACGTATCCTGTATCTAGCACAGCCTTTCTCCAGTTATTTCGAATAGATAATCTAGACAGGCGTCAGCAAAAGGCTAGACTGCTTTCGTTTTCGGGCTATTTTTTTGGAAGCTTGCCTTCTAATGCCGACTACAGCTAGTCTAGCTAGTCATTTGCTAAGTAAGGTATGTTGATGTGTTTAGAAACGTAGCGTCGCTACCTCGGACTGGGCAAGAACACCAGTGAGTGGGCTGGTCTGCATGTACATTTTGGGGCGTGACAAAGACACAGACCAGAGCCAATTGAATGCGCGATACCCTCCCGACGTCAGTAGGGTGGATTTTTTCAAAAGCTACCGTTCTACAGCTAGATTTTTTCTTTTTGAGATTTGCATGGGAAATAAGTGTCAATGGACTTTGAGGTTCACTGTATGTACATTTTACCCACCGAACTTTCGTTATTCAACTATGACAAGGTAAAAACGGTTTTGCAGTCAGTGACCCCTTTAATGTCAACAGTCATTATTCAGAATAACAACAAAACAGGACTGACTTTCAAATGCTTTTTGGATGCGGTCACCCTGGTCACCCTGCAGATAGGCCTACTCCCAAGCTACCAATATTTTTAACTCGATATTTTACGGACGTCCATTTGCGTCAATCATCGTTTATTAGGCCTACACGTTTATTGACAAACAAAAAATAGCGTGACTTACTACCATAGGCCTATATATAAAGGCCTTTATATATATCTATGGTTACTAGTACATTGTCGACAATTTGTAGTGGATCATCGTCTAAATCATCTATGACGTAACAGAACTTTTGACATTTAGAATCCACAGTTTTGTATAAAACTGTCTTGTTAGACATAAGTCATCTAGTTGCCTGATATAATTTCCAATGAGATAGTCACCGAAAAAATGAATCAGCCTTCTAGACGTCCAAAAGCTTCCTTGTATGTAGGAGACATACACCAACATGTTACCGAGGCAACGCTCTACAACCACTTCAGTCCCGCCGGGACTATCCACTCTATCCGTGTCTGCAGAGACAGGGTCACCAATCGCTCTCTGGGTTATGCCTATGTCAACTTCAAGAGGTCAGTGGATGCCGAGCACGCCATAGATTTCTGGAATTTGAAACTGACTGATGGCTCTCCGATTCGTGTGACTTGGGCCCACCAGCGCGAGCCGACCCTGACAAAGAGCGGTGTGGGTAAAGTCTTTATTAAGAACCTGGACACGTCAATAGATGCCGAAAATCTATACGACACTTTCTCTAGCTTCGGCAAAGTCTTGTCGAGCGAGATTGTACGTGGTAACAATGGCTCAAATGGCTATGGTTTTGTTCAATTTGAGACCCCGGAGGCTGCCGAGAAATCTATACAAAGATTGGACGGTATGCTGTTTAATGACAGAAAAGTATTTGTGGGCCGCTTCAAATCTCTCAAGGAGCGCCAAGCTGATCGCTTTTGTTCATGCGCAAAGTTCACCAATGTCTACATCAAGAACTTTGGACATGATGTGGATGAGCAGAAGCTGACAGACGTGTTCAGCAAGCATGGAAAGATCACGAGCGTCTGTGTCATGAAGGATGAGAATGGCAAGTCCCGAGGGTTCGGCTTTGTGAACTTTGAGAGGCACGAGGATGCGCAAAAAGCTGTGGATGACAAGAAAGGAATGCAAATCAGCGGCAAGCTGATCTATGTTGGCCGCGCCCAGAAGAGGTTGGAGCGTCAGTCCAAGCTCAAGCGTTTGTTCCAGCAGAACCAGGCTCGCAAGACATGTCCTTCTAAGCAGCAGGTGAGTAGAGGCTGCAGTCACATAGTAAAAAGACAGTTATTTCTAGTGCTGTTTCCACTGCTGCTATTTCCATGTTTTGACAATATTCAATAATGAATTCCACATTTTGCCAACCCTCAGCAGCACACGAGTGCCAAGGTCCAGACCCTGACCAAGGAAAATGCCCAGGTCGAGACCCAGCCTAAGGTCCATGTCCAGACCCAGCCTCCGGTCCAGACCCTGCCTCATGTCCAGACCCTGCCTCAGGTCCAGACCCTGCCTCAGGTCCAGACCCTGCCTCAGGGCCAGATCCTGCCTCAGGGCCAGATCCTGCCTCAGGGCCAGACCCAGCCTCAGGTCCAGACCCTGCCTCAGATCCAGACCCTGCCTCAGGGCCAGATCCTGCCTCAGGGCCAGACCCAGCCTCCGGTCCAGACCCTGCCTCAGGTCCAGACCCTGCCTCAGATCCAGACCCAGCCTCTGGTCCAGACCCTGCCTCAGGTCCAGACCCTGCCTCAGGTCCAGACCCTGCCTCAGGGCCAGATCCTGCCTCAGGGCCAGACCCAGCCTCCGGTCCAGACCCTGCCTCAGGTCCAGACCCTGCCTCAGATCCAGACCCAGCCTCTGGTCCAATCCCAGCTTCAGGCCCAGGTCAACCAGGTCCTGACCCAGCCTCTGGTCCATCTCCTGACTCAGGCAAAAGCCCAGGTCAAGATCAAGCTTCAGGCCCAGATCCAGACCCAGCCTCAGGTCCAGACCCAGCTCCAGGCCCAGATCAACCAGGTCATGACCCAGCTGACAGCCTCCACACTGGCTCTCGGTGCCTCCCAGATGAACGTGGCCAAGGTTACGTCCCAGCGTAACCTCCAGACACCTGTGAGGATCACCACCCTGCACCAGGCTAGTCAGGACTCTTCTGCTGCTGAGACCAGCCTGACGAGGCCTGTTGATGGTCTCCAGGGAGTCGTGGTCACGGAGACCTTCTTGCAGCTGGCTGGTGAGCAAATCAAGGTTGTGATGAACACTTCCGGTAAGCATCAGCCTACCACTGACATCCAGTTGCTGCTGGACATGAACGAGACAGACAAGCAGATCATGTAAGTCACAGTCTTTTACTATTTTAGTATCATTGTATCAAAGTATTTTGTACTTATGAGCTTAGGTAACCTGATATTTAATATTACTATTTGATCTTTTCTGATATTAATGGTAGGCCTTCTCTTCTCTTCCTTTTCTCACCCAGTGAGGACCTCAAGCCTGTTTCAGCCAGAGACCTCAGCCTGCTTCACCGGAGTGGAGAGCTTAAACTAGAAACGGCTGTTTCTTCCAAAAGCCATGGTGGCTCCATAGCTGCTCTCCCGCAGAAAGTGAAGAAGAAGGGAGGATGTTTCAGTGGCCTCATGAGAGCTTTCGGGAGAGCTGTCAGGAGTGCTTTCAGGAGACAGAGAGGAAAGAAAGTAAATATTTTAAGTTGATCTTCACGGTTGTTATTACATAAACATGGTTACATTCATAATAAACATACAGTGTGCATACCATGTTGGTTAACAATGGTTTCCTGGTGGTCTGAGCACATAGAGAAGAAGTCCATCTGTAAGGATTTTCTTTTTCATTTTGAAGGATTGCACTGTGCGTGAGAAGACCTAGGGTGGAATCTCACATGCAGAGAAGAATAAAGAATGGAGATGCTGATCATTTCCCCACTACTCTGTAATACACATTCATTATTAATCATTAATTAAATATTCATTGCATTTTATGTGACTCTCGACTGTTGTTATTTTCATCTATTAACATCAGATCTTTATCAAACTCCCTATTTGAGAATCTTTAAACTTGTCCCATTTGCAAAGTGAACTGCAGTTCTTAGTAAAGCCTCTAGATGGTCCAGTTATCCCAGTTATCAGCAGGATTCTTGCAAGTGAGGTGTCAGAGTATATGGGAGTGACCCACAATCCCTTAAGCGATTCCTACTGCATGATGAAACTGCTATGTCTTTTGGGTTAACATTAGTTGTATGTGAGACCATGGGCAGGGTTTAATATGAGTATGGGATTTCATGACTCAGCTTTTATGGTATCTTTATTAGTTACCTCTACATTCCTTTAAAGAAGTTTAACCTGAAACCGTTAACAGTTCAGCTCACAACAATGTTGGCAACTATGTCAAAGAGAATCACACTATATAAGCCCATCCGTCATCCATATTCTGCTCCTGCAGTTGACACAAATAATACTTCCTGTCACAATTACAGGGATGATTGTAGCGTAAGCGTAGTCTGACTACGCCACCTATATAAAAAGTCTAGGACTTGAGAAAGGGTTTTTTTGGAAGGGAGGAACAGTGTGTGTGCGACCCAGAGGAACAGACTACACAACAGTTTACAGTTTTTACCAATCGCTATGACGGTTTTTCCCATACCTTTAACAAGTTTTCTAAACTCTTAACGCACCAACGCACCCACCACACACAATTGGCAAAACTGTTAATTTCATGCTCAAAATCACTCATTATAAACTAAACTCAAACACTTATCGTCATAACACAAAAATACACTAAACATGACACCATGTCTAGCAAACACTAACACACGTTCTCTTTTCACACTAATATGTAGTCAATCATAGCACAATGTCATAAAAAACACTAACATCAGATGGAATTATAGAAACTGCATTCATCTATATGTGTCAGGTCTCACAGTATATGGACTATAGATTGTGTTTGCAATGCAGTTTCTTTTGAAGCCTCTCTACATTTTTGTTTTGTTGGGTTTAGTTATGAAATGCAATTTGTTTCTTTGCTGCAGAAATTCTGAACAAAAAATGAATGACCCATCTCAGAGTAGCTTTAGAGAATGTACGTTTACTGTATTGAGAAAAAGAAGACAGAAACATAATTGCTGCAGTAAAGGCTTCATTTGCAACAGGACAATACTGCAATACAGTAAATATGTGATATCCCTGTAAGACCCGATCTACGTAAAATGTCAAAATCACCTTTAGCTCTCCAAAAAACACATTGTCTTGTCTTGCAATGCTATTGGATAAATTTGGTCTTTCGAAAAAAAGAAATGAGCAATTACAGTAAAGAGCTAAAGATGACATCGTAACTTTACAACAAGGGGTCTTACAGGGATATAGCTGCCATTTACAGTATTAGCCTAGCCCTGGCCCTTCTCTGAGGGCCACCACACATTCTAACTCCTCTCCCTCTCCCTTGCCCCACTCCTCTCCCTTGCCCTTGTCCCACTCCTCTCCCTTGTCCTGGTATTTGTCTTACCGTACTCTCCCTCGTGCAGCATTACTGTATTCTTACTTTCTTTGTGTTGCTCTATATTGTTCTTTTTCCACACAAGATTAGCCCAAAGAGGTCCTCGTTACTGTATACTATATGGCCATGCGATTGAAATAGGTAACCTCAACACCTGAGTGTTTCCTAGTTGGGAATCAACTGGGATTTATAGTATTTGCATAACTTCAACCAGCTTTTTCTCAGTAGCAACGGAATACGTAAAATACAGAGGAAATATTTGTGTTTCAATTCACAATATGGACGGTTGTTCACTTTGACTTAGCCAATAAGTTAGGTTTTGAACATGATGTTATCTGTTTTGGCATACAGTGTGAAAGCAATGGTAAATTGAGCAGTAAAAATCGATTGTTTTGGTCTTGGTTGAGCTTGTGTGTAAAAGAAGTTGAAGCATTTGAAATTTGTGTTTACTCTATGCATTTTGTGTCAAAGCAACATGAAATGTGTTAATTGTATAGCCAACACAGACGGATGTTGTGCTAACTGTGTTAAGAGTTTAGGAAACGTGTTAAAGGTATGGCAAAAACCGTCATAGCGATTGGTAAAAACTGTAAAAATAAGGATTTAATACATTGATTAAGATGTTCCTGAGCTTCACAAGGCATCGTTCAACCACCCCTATATAGATTCCCTCTTAGCACAGTCACTTTGCGAAGTTTTGCCCTGGTCATGCTCCTGTGGATTTTCCCCTCAATGCCTGTTGTTCCTGTACTGACACACACCCGTTTTGACCACATCATTGGATTATCCCTTTGTACCTTTGGAACCTGTTTATTAAAGATCTGTTCTACACTTGGATTTAACTCCTGGTCCCCTTCCAACTAAACAGTGACAGATATCAAAGCTGTGTGCTGCATTAGTTTTTGTTGTTGTTGAGCACAGTAGAAATCATGAAGGATTACAATCTATTTGTCTGTTTGTATATAATTTCTGTTCTGTTCTCGAGAAAACCATTAGATGAATGTTGACTCATTATTTTGTATTTGTCTCTCATTAGATGAACAATTTACATGAAACCAAATGATGACCAAAAGGGATGTGTATGTAAATTGTTGACCATACCAAAGTGGCATACAAAGTGCATGTAATGAGAGCAGATAACATTGAACAGCAGTTCACAATTATTATCATTTTTTATTTTACAAGCATTTAGAACAGCAACTCAAGTCTTCAGCATGTTAGAGGTTAGGGCAGGGTGTCTCCTTGCCTCAAGCATCACTGGTCATCAGATGACAGACTTGGCAGAACTGTCACGTTCCGTGGAGGTTCCCTCTCCATCATAAGATCTCTGTGAGACAAAACAACTAGAACACTGGGACCAACATCTTAACAAGAACTTTTGCTGAAGAAAAACATGAAAAAATAGGAATTTCCTAGGCCAAAAAATGAAAGCACTTATGGATAGTTTTTCCAAGAGAACGCCTTCCCATATTGTATTTTATTCCTTTTAAAGTCATGAAATGCACATTAACCAGTTTTTGCTTACAGTCAATTAAATGGATTGACATGATTTGTCTTATAGTTTGTGTATCAATTACAAACATAATTTCAGTGTTTCCTACACCTACAAGTCCCTATGTTCTTTCCACTGTTCACCACCAAAGGTCATATGAATTCAAAGCAATACTGTGTGCCCTTCTTCTCATCTCAATTTTTTTTCTCTCTCGTCAGGGTTTGGAGCCACAGACACTGAATGATGTGAGGACACATACACATGTGTAGTTAAATGTTGACAATCTTTCATTAGGATGATGTGTTGACTACAATACATGCAGACCTTCAGCAATCAACCCTAACCTCTAACCCCATCAATACAAGTATATGATTGTCTAATAATATTCAACTTTGGTTCAATATTCTATCATATTCTACCTTAAACTTCCAGTATAATGCTGCCAGAGCCAGAGCCACCAGGAGTCCAGGAACCAGGATGCCCCAAAGGTAATTGTGAACAAAGCTGCTGGATGTAGCAAGACCTGAAAAAACACACACACAACCAGGGAGTTTATCTAGTGTTTCCTGGTTATGTTGTCTAAAGGGAGTGGTAGGCAGGTTGTCTTTAAGTCTTCTCACCAGGTGTTTTTCTATACTATAGTAAATAGTCAGGCAGACATAACAGTATAATGTCTATAATATATGGTGAGTGCATAAGAGCTTTTACTATGAAAACTCAGCAATCATTCTCCATGTTTAGTTGTTTGTCATCTGCTTCTCTTGACATGGAGAGAAACAGCCACTGACCTGGGCACAGCTCTGTCTTGTTGAGTTTGGCTGTCTGGTTACTGATGGGGTTTTCAGCCACACAACTGTAGGTGTCTCCATCCTGGTCCTTCATCTCCAGATGGAGAGAGAGGTTGGAGGAGAGATCAGGACTGCTGGTCTGGTTAAGTCTCTCCTCTCCTTTGTACCAGGTTAGGGTCACATCTCTCCCGTTCTCCTCAGAACACTCCACCGTACAAGAGACGTTGTCAGCTGACAGACGGAGGGAGGAGAAACTGATGGCAGTACCCGACACCATGTCTGAAAATATGAAAACAGCCGTTAATTGCCGATTTGCTACTCTGGGAGATGATATTGCCCTCTACACCAGAATCAAACTGGGAACTCGACCAAGTAGCCTAAGCTAACTCAACATTCCAACTTTCAGTTATTAAAGAATAAACGTCCATAAACAATGCACAGGAAACATGAGCGCATTTCTGTAATAATTAAATGCACTTAATGTGTAGGCCTAAGAGTGACCTATAGGAACTGTGTCAAAGTACATTGGTTTTGTTCAATTGTAAAAACATGCTATATTTAGTTAAAAGAGCATGTAGGGCTACTACAAGAGCTCAGGCTAATTTAATGGTGCTAAAATTCAAATTTGTGTAAAACATTCGAACCAAACTCACCATAAACGGATAGATTAATAGTGATGGGATAAGCAGCGTGTCTTCTGATGGTTTGTAACTTATAAACTCCAGCGTCGTGGAATGAGATATTTCTCACGGTGAGAGATCCGGTCTGTCTGTCCAGACGAAGTCTGTCTTTAAACATCTCATCCAGTGGAGTGTTTAGGAATTTCTCCTGATGGACCTGCATCAACCTCCTTTCATTGTACGTCCACAGTATTGTGTGGTCAGTTTGTAGTCCAGATACACCTGTGTACATAGTGACATTTTCTCCTTTTTGCACACTGAGTTGAGTCAGTTCAGCCTGGGCTATCCAAGCCAACATACCTGAAGATAGAAATTGAGTTATTATGGACAGTTCATTACAGAATTATGGGGTCGATAGAAATACCGGTTATCATACACACTTTAGAATAATCATCAACAATAATAAATCAATTTGTAAAACATAATGTGTTACCATTCATAACCAAAGAATAGATAATCCATCCAATATTGTCCATTTAATTCATATTAATAGCGTGCTATGACAGGACCGAGGTTACAAAATCTCAGCACGACTAAAAGAAAAGAGAAGTCCCGCCCGCTTTCTATGGAAGGCCAACTGTGCCAAAACGTCTGATTTCGCGTTTGTGTACAGACGTAAAAAATGTACGTGTACAGACGTCTGTACACGTAAATGGACCATCTATGCTTCCATGCTATTGGTTGGCGTCAACATAGCCACCCCCCTTTTTATGTATGTAGTCCTGTAATATGTTTTATGTAGTCCTACTGTGATCATGTGGGCTCTTACGTAGCTATCATTTAGTATTTGGGACAGTCCATTTGTGTGGGGGAGAGCCACTTGTGCGGTTGATCCGGTATCACACTACAGTATACGAGCGGCATGTCTTCGCATCATGTCACAAAGTTCGTAATTTTACCGTTTTACAGTCAATTCGACAAAAAGTCGAGCAGGGCAGCTCTCAAGAGATATGGGAATTCTGCTTTTAGCCAGCTGGTCCGATTATTTTTGTGATTTGTTTAAACTGGCAATTTGAGTGAAACTACGTCCCCATTACACTGTTTTGACATAGCCCCAGTCAGACTCGTCGCTCACTGGCAGTGTGACAGTGCACAATGTTGTATTTCACTCCAGAAACGTCAGAGAGGACTGCCTAACGTAGATACGAGCCTGCTGAAGATAGCCAGCATATTTGGATTTCTTTAACCGAGCCTGTTTCATTCCTCATTTTCCTGAGAAAGCGACCTCTGTTAGCCAGGGTAGTTTTGCCCGATCACTTGGTCAGGCTATTTAAAGGTATCGGGGTCAAGTGACTTTTGTGCATTGACAAGTGAAACATAAATGTACTCGACAAGTGCCTCAAAAAGTTACTGTCAAGCCCTGTAATCCAGTGAACAGAGATATATGATGACCTGATCGACACTCCAAGTGTATTAGGCTATATCCAGGACTCTACTGCGATCTATGATGCATCCGTTTTCAATCGTTAAAATAAACATTCCTCACAAATACATTTTCGTTGTAGGATTTATTATGACATTAGATTACAACGATTTATTGGTGAAATGATCATTACCTGTGGTTTCAAACCAGTGTACCTCACTGCAATGCTGTAGCCTACGCAAGACATATGAAGCCTAGCGCAAGTTCAGTCAGGCCGATCCCTGCACTCGGGCATACTCGGTTATGTACTACTCTCTCCCCCCGCTAAGAACACTCTACAGTTCGATTAGCGTTCCAGTCTATCAATTAACACTGTCACATGATCCCGTGCCTTTAAATACGATCCTCTCCCTGTGTAGTTTGTCCATGCTATCAAGTGCGCAATTCCGTTGAGTTCGTGCTGGCTGGATCTTTCGTCGTTCTATGTCGCTGTTGCTCCGTGGCTTGCTTGCTGTTTTGGGGTGATGTCGGACTCGGAGTTGGACCTCGGGCTGCACGCTCTGGGCTTCTCGGCGCCCGGGTCGGGGTTCCCCGCTCCAGGACGTCGCGTATAGGCGTGCGGCTGCTCCCTCTGGCCTCCGCTGTGGCGGCTTCGTTGCTGTTGGGCTTGGTCCCTTTCATGTCTTCGCGATTGTGGTCTCACGTATGCGGGGCGGGTACAGTATTATAATCCTAATCATTCTGTTCCTGCTGTTCTCACGTTTCCTCTGTACGATTGTTGTCCGTGCTGTTTTCTATCGCCCCCGATGGAGATGCGGAGCTCAAGTGGGTTACTTAAGAAGCTATCCCCCTGGGGAATTTTGGCTAGCGGTACGGCAGCTAGGCTAGCTTGATCGTTGCACGATTTGCCGGGTTCGGCCCCTCCGTGATTGATTTTACCGATGGTTGCATTTTTCCTGTCAATGATCGCTTCGGCCGTAATCAGGGCGTCGGTCCTATAACGCATGTCACACATCATACATGGGGGCGTTGGGTCCCTTGGCCTTTGCTGGCTATTGCACATTCAGGGCTTTGCTAGCCCCGGCCTTGACCGGCTATTGCACTTCAGGACAGTGTCCTCTAGCCTAGGCTGGCTATTGCGTACATACCCATTAGGCTAGCATTACATGTGTTCATGGGGGTTTCGGTATGTGGCCTTGCTGGCCTTGCATTTCAGCACAGCGTCCTGTCTAGCCTAGCTGGCTATTGCGTACATAACCATTAGGCTACATGTGTTCAGGGGGGTTTCGGTCTGTGGCCTTGCTGGCATTGCAGGACAGCGTCCTGTCTAGCCTAGCTGGCTATAGCGCACATTACCATCTGGCACGTAATAAGGACATCTATCCTCCATAGCTAACTCATTCAACACATCATACATGGGGGCGTCGGTCCCATGGCCTTTGCTGGCTATTGCACATTCAGTATGCCCGGGTATGTATGTTATTGGTCATTCTGTTATAGGCCACTATCGTAATTATTATGGTCGTACCGATTGGTGCTGAGCACCATTTCGGTCTGCATTTCATTTTCTGTGTTTGTGTTGCTTATTCCTCAGGGTTTCATGGTTCCATCCTGTTGGTGAGTATGTTTTAATTGACTTTATTTGTAGCTACCACTTTTGGGGATTCTTCTTTGGATGTTGGGCAGGCGCCCTTTGATCACAAATTCCCCATGGGGTCTAAGCTCCAAACACTTGTAGTACATTTATCATTATGTAAATAAACATCACTTTACTCATCCAAGGTCTCCTGATTGAAATGAAGCCTAGCGCAAGTTCAGTCAGGCAAGACCGATCCCTGCACTCGGGCATACTCGGTTATGTACTACTCTCTCCCCCCGCTAAGAACACTCTACAGTTCGATTAGGGTTCCAGTCTATCAATTAACACTGTCACATGATTTAAATACGAGCCTCTCCCTGTGTAGTTTGTCCATGCTATCAAGTGAGCGACCCTCAACCTCCCCATCGCCACCCGGTTCCTCGTCTCTGCTCTTCGAGTCGTTGGTCGTCGGCTGCGCCACCGCCACCAGTGTCTGGACTCCGTGGGGGATTCTTCTTCGGATGTTGGGCAGGCGCCCTTTGATCACAAATTCCCCATGGGGTCTAAGCTCCAAACACTTGTAGTACATTTATCATTATGTAAATAAACATCACTTTACTCATCCAAGGTCTCTCCTGAATCAGGAGTCCTGATTGAAATAGGCTACCTGACAAAAACATCCACAGCTGTTAAACGACGACAGAACATGTATAACAAAATAACCTAGAGTTGTTGAAAATACTACATCTCTCTTGCAATGATCGTTATCTGGTTTCCCCTCAGAAACGAATTAAGTGGTAGCACCCAATTTTAAACGTGTACAGACGTCAAAAACGGCCGTGTACAGACGTCAAAACGTATGGAAGGCCAACTGTGCCAAAACGTCTACATTTACGTGCGTGTACAGACGTCAAAAATGAACGTGTACAGACGTTCATTTTTTACGTCTGTACACGTTCATTTTTTACGTCTGTACACGTCGTTTTTGACGTCTGTACACGTTTAAAATGGGGTGCTACCACTTCATTCGTTTCTGAGGGGAAACCAGATAACGATCATTGCAAGAGAGAAAACATGTCCACACTCAACCGATCTTGATTGAATTAAGGTTAATAAATAGGCTGATATAAATTGGCAATGACATTATCAACAACTGTAGGCCTAGGCTATTTTGTAAGCTACTGAAAAAGAGATGTTTGTATAATATATCATTCATATTTCGAAAAAGGTATACATTTAAGTTCGCTAAATCACACACAACTTCTTCAGTCTTCTTCTTTGGTTATTTTAATGCCGGTTAGCAAACAAGGTAGCCGATATAGGTGAATCACCGCCACCTACTGGACTGGAGTGTGATACCGGATCAACCGCACAAGTGGCTCTCCCCCACACAAATGGACTGTCCCAAATACTAAATGATAGGTAAAAAATGAATGTGTACAGACGTCAAAAATGAACGTGTACAGACGTCAAAACGTGTACAGACCTCAAAAAATGTTGACGTCTGTACACGCACGTAAATTTAGACGTTTTGGCACAGTTGGCCTTCCATAAAAACGTGAACAGACGTCAAAAATGTATGTGTAGGCCTACAGACGTCAAAAATGAACGTCTGTACACGTTAATTTTTGACGTCTGGACACGAATGCGAATTCAGACGTTTTGGCACAGTTGGCCTTCCATAGCTTTCAACTGTGTAATGTAACAGGCTAACGACGCCTGGGACACAAAGCCTGCGAAGCGCTGTGATTAGCTGCCAAGCGCCTGGAAGCGCCGCCTTTCTTTCTCTACACACACTGCGAATATTTACTTCTTTGCTCAGGGTTGATCCAGGATCCGAAGAGTAGGCCTACAGCCAGTAGTGTTTTTGACACTGGCGAAGCAGGTGAGGCGCGTCTTATATGATCGCAGCTCAGCCAAATCTTCGGTTTAGGGACACAATAGGACAAGCCTATAGGACACCAATTTATTAACAACACTTTCGCCATTTATGTAACCATTCCAACCGAACCATTCCGAACTTGGTTTAGTGAACAATTGCAAGGTCGGCTATAGGGAAAACATTTAATACGTAAAAAAAATCTGGTTCATGATAGACTCCGCTACCCGACCATTGATAGACTATAGGCCTATGTAACCGTGACAGGCTTATATCAGCGAGAGTTTTCCGAATGGATCAGTTTAATTCAACATGGAGGTGCGCACCAGAAAGAAAAATGAAAGGCTCGGCTCACATGTCATTTCGATCTCATACATCGCATAACGTCAACTCAAACAATCAACTGAATAATATGTGTAGGCCTATGTACGAGTTAGGATATAGCCTATGTAGCCATGAGAGATGTCCACGCAAGCACAGTTTCTCTTTTAGAATATTTTCGATTGTTCATTTCAGTAGAATAGGCTGTGTGGTAGGCCTACGCAGTGTTCCTAAGTGAAAGTTCAGAGGTCCTCTCTCCTCGGTGTTAAGCTCTTTAGTATTAGATTTGAAATGTTATTCATACATTCAACTTTTTAAAATTAAGATCCGTAGTCTGCAAGAAATCATGTTTTCCGAAAGGATCAGTTTAGCTCAACATGGAGGTGCGCAGCTGCACCAGGAAGAGAAATGAAAGGCTGGGCTCTATCTCATAGGCTACATCACATAACGTCACCTCAAACAATAAACTTGTTGAATGAATAAAATGTGTATGTACGAGTTATTGGTACAGAACAGATATCCACGCAAGCACAATTTTTTTTGTGAAGATTTTCGATTGTTCATTTCAATAGGCAGTAGAATAGGCCGTGTGTGTTACGCAGTGTTCCTGTGTGAAAGTTCAGAGGTCCTCTCTCCTCGGTGGTTGGAGAATGAATGAGTCAGATGTTATTTAGTACAAACAAATGGGAGGTGCCCATGCAACCCGAAATTGTTCAGACAGCACTGGGAAGATGGGGGTGGCAGCATTTTAGCTTATAGGGAGTGAGTGAAGTCGCATCCTTGTGGCATTTTAATGCCGCCTTTTCTGGCAACTTTCGCAGGCTAACACAAGTGTAGTTAAAGAGCGGAATGAGGCGCGCTGTCCGGGTGCCATGGCTGAACTATATAGGCTTCGTTAATTTTCTTCAGCATTTTGCGCACACAATGTTTTCGCTCAGGTTGTGCGGGTGCCAACCGATTCTTCATGGCACAATACAACTTTCATTTACAATTTGAGTTTTAACGTTTTTATTTTTGGGAGCTATATGAATATTTACTTTGAAATGTATTCATTTAGCAGACGCTTTTATCCAAAGCGACTTCCAAGAGAGAGCTTTACAAAAGTGCATCGGTCACTGATCATAACAATAAGATTGCCCCAAACATTGCTGGTAGTCAAGACATGATGCATACATTGTGAAAAACCAAATAAGTGCCAAAGGGAAGAACCATCAGAGCATGTAGTTAAACAAGTTACAATTAAACAAAATGAACCTGTAGAAAAGCAAGCAACAATATTTTATTTCACAACGAGTACAGGAATTTTAAATCAGTTACAACTAACCAAGAGCAACACTTCTCTCAATAAGAGTCATTGTGATCCTGGGGGAAAGTAACATCAGGGTCAGCAAATCATTTCTAAGTACCATTGTACTCCTGGAACTGGTGCATCTTGAGCCTTTTTATTGAAGGTGGGGAGACAGTCAATGTCTCTGATGGAGGTGGAGAGTTGATTCCACCATTGGGGGGCCAGACAAGAGAAGAGCTTGTGTTGGGACCGGGCACTCTTGAGCGGTGGGACCAACAGACGGTTGTCAGAAGAAGACCGTATAGGTGGCGGGTGGGGGTGTAAAGCTGGAGGAGAGACTTGATGTAGCAGGTGCAGTCCCGTTCACCGCTCGTAAGGTCAGTACCAGGGTCTTGAATCTGATACCGGCCGTGATGGGAAGCCAGTGGAGGGATATGAGGAGCGGGGTAACATGGGAGCTAGATTGAAGACCAGGCAGGCTGCTGCATTCTGAATCCTCTGGAGAGGGCGGGTTGCGCATGCTGGGAGACCGGCGAGCAGCGAGTTGCAGTAGTTCAACTTTGAGAACACAAGTGCTTGGACGAGCAGCTGGGTGGAATGCTCTGACAGGTATCTCCTGATTTTGTGGATGTTGTAGAGGCAGAATCTACACGACCGGAAGAGAGCAGCGATGTCGGCTGCGAGGGAGAGCTTGTCATCCATGGTAACCCAGAGGTTCCTGGCAAAGGGTGAAGGGGTCACCGTTGCAGATCCAAGGGTGATTACGAGATCTTGGGAGATGGAGGGTTTGGCCGGGATGATGAGAAGTTCTGTTTTGGCAAGTTTCAGCTGGAGGTGGTGCTTGGTCATCCAGGCGGAGATTTCTGTGAGGCAGGCCTCGATGGCCTAGCTGAGATCCCCGGATCAGTCGGGGATATACTTTCATATTCATTTATCAGAAATGATAAGTGCTGATACCGATAGTTTGGAAAATGCCTAATATTGGCCGATATATTGTCGACACAACGCTGCGCCACGTCGACACGCAGCTCCTCCACGTCGACATGACGCTGCTCCACGTCGACATGACGCTCCTCCACGTCTACATGATGCTACTCCACGTCCACACGCCGCTCCTCCACGTCGACACGCCGCTCCTCCACGTCGACACGCCGCTTCTCCACGTCGACATGACGCTGTTCCACGTCAACATGACGCTGCTCCACGTCAACATGACGCTGCTCCACGTCGACACGATGCTCCTCCACGTCGACACGCCACTCCTCCACGTCGACACGCCAGTGTTCAGCGTCGACACGACGGATCCATATGTCAAACTCAAGTTGACTGATGTGGACTGCTCATCCTGTAGTTCGTCGGACAACACGTGTTCCATGACAGGAAATGGGTCGTTGTACCTTTCAATTGGAAGCTTGTGCTGGGTTTAAAACTTCTGTGAAGCTCGTCTGCTCTCAACTTCTCAACGCGCAACACCTTTAATAGGATAAAATTGTAGAAGCCCCGCCAATTCTCAGAGGCCCCACCCATTTTCGGTCACGGAGGCCCCTCCCAGTTTAGGTCAGGGTGGCACCTCCCAGTTTTGGACGGCCCACAGAGTTCAACCGATTGTTTGGAAAATGCTAGTTTGGAACATCCAAATATATTAAAGTTCTAATAAATTAAACGTTTAAAAATAGAAACCTAAGATGGAAATCTTAAATTCCTTTGAAAAAAATAATATATATATATATATCCATTTATCGGATATTATAAATGCCGATACCGCTGTTTGGAAAATGCCTGATATTGGCTGATAGTATCGTCGACACCAAGCTGCTCCGCGTCGACACCACATTGACACAGCCCCGCTCCACCTGGACAGACACGGCCCCGCTCCACCTCGACACAGCCCCGCTCCACTTCGACACGGCCCCGCTCCACCTCGACACGGCCCCGCTCCATCTTGACACGGCCCCGCTCCACCTCAACAAGTCAAGTTGACTGATGTGGACTGCTCATCCTGTAGTTCGTCAGACAACATCACAGTAGGCTGTGTGTTACGCAGTGATAAGCGAAAGTTCATAGGTCCTCTCTCCTCGGTGGTTGGAGACTGAATGAGTCAGATGTCATTTAATACAAAAAAATGGGAGGTGCCCAAGCAAACCGAAATTGTTTAGACAGCACGGGGGAGATAGGGGATGCAATTCGCGAGCTGAGAGGAGGGAGCTGAGAGAGAGAGAGTTCGCAAGCTGCGAGGAGGGAGCTGTGAGAGAGAGAGTTCGCGAGCTGAGAGGAGCTGAGAGAGTTCGCAAGCTGCGAGGAGGGAGCTGAGAGTTCGATCGTATACAACGCATAAAGTCACTTCAAACAATCAACTGAATAATATGTGTATGTACGAGTTATTGGTACAAGAGAGATGTCAACGGAAGCACAATTTCTTTTTTAGAAGATTTTCGATTGTTCATTTCAATAGGCAGTAGGCTATGCTGTGTGTGTTAAGGCCTCAATATGCTTCTGCGTCTCCGTTTTCGGGTGGGCGGGCTCACGGATACGCACGGATACACACGGATAGACTTCGTTTATAGTTCTCCGTAGGCTGTGGGTGCTGAAAACAATTCACCGCCAGAAGAGTAGGTGGCGCTGCACTGCGATGCTAGTTATAGGTTATCGAAAACTCGGAGCAAATTTACAAATGAGCCGTTTCATCAATAAAATATGCACAGTTTCAGCGACTACACTGCCCATTTCTTGTCACATTTGAATTCAAATGCCAATTTACATGTAGGCTACTGTTTAGCTGAAATATGAATTGTAAAAACTGCTTCGATCTCTTTGGTGATGTTTGTGATGCTAGCTGGAAGAGCAGCCTGCTTTGACTGGGTGTGCAGTGAACATTTCTGGGGGGTTATTATTATGATTACGGAAAGGGATCGTATATGTTTTTATATTGCTACCATTTTAGAGACTGCTTATCGATCCGAGTGTTAATCAGGTGCGGAGCCAGACGTTGTAAACATTCCGGGTATAGCCCAAACCAACAACGTATTGGGGCTTGATTTGCAAGAACGCGACGCTGAGCGCCTCCACGGTCCTCTTCCACATATTAAAATAGTCCTGCTGCCAACGAATAATGCACCTAATAATATGGTGCCTGCCATGCCATGGCGGGCTGGACCAAATGATTTTTTGGGCCGCATATGGCCCGCAGGTCGGACGTTCCCCACCCCTGGTCTTGTTGGTCACGGCAACCCATAGCGGCAAACCCGCCCCTGACTTCTTAATACGGACCAATCACAGCCAAGGGGGTCTCCGTCGCTCTCCGTCGCTCTGCGTAATTTCGACGGATAGTTAGAAAATTCAGGAGGTGCACGTCAATCCGTCAAAAGCTCTCCGAGGGCTGACGGAGAGCACGCAGAGGGCGTTCCACGGAGACGAGGGCGTTCCCTCCTCTGCGTTTTTCGAAAAACGCAGAAGCATAATTAGGCCTTTACGCAGTGTTCCGCGTGAAAGTTCAGAGGTCCTCTCTCCTCGGTGTTATTAGATTTTTAAAGTGTATTTATACATTAAACTTTTTAAAATTAAGATCGGTATAGGTTTATTGTATGCACCTTCCTGCCACAGTAAATTCGGTGTTTGTGTCAACTTAAATTGCAATAAAAACACATTCTGAGCGTTGTGAGAGTGCAGACTTGTTGTGGAAGCCGGTGAGGTGAGCGCCCTGATGGTTGCTACAGAAGACACCTCCCCAATCTGTTTCTCTCTAACGAAAACCGTTTTTGACATCACAGACACAATTCAGTCAAGACACTTGCTTAATTATTTGACAATTTATTGATGACCATAGACATGGAAATAGCTTTGACTTTGGCGGAGTATAGGGAGGCACTCCCGGTCTCTACAATATGAGGCAGGAAGCAAAACACAGGAACATGAGATAGGCAGTAGACGAGGTGACATCACAGCCAGCTATAACCAATCCAAAGGGCTGCTGTCAATCCATACGCCTTCCAGCTCATGGCCATTTCGAGTCGCCGCCCGGAAAGTGCCAGACGCACTGTGTTCACACTGCGAATATTACTTCGTTGCTCAGGGTTGATCTAGGATCCGAAGAGGCCAGCACCATGGTCGTGAACGCGTCCTGGACTGTCGATGGGGCTTCATCATTTTGTAAAAGACGATCTCAGGAGCTTGGGAGGAAACCATTTATGGGACCAAATTTCGGTTCGGGACACCAATGTCGGTATATGCTAATATTCGGGACACAAATTTCGGCCTATGCTAAGGTTCGGCTCACAAATGTCGGTATATGGTAATTAGTTCGGGACACAGATTTTTAAATGTTATTCATACATTCAACTTTTTAAAATTATGATCCGTAGTCTGCGAGAAATCATGTTTTCCGAAAGGATCGGTTTAGCTCAACATGGAGGTGCGCAGCTGCACCAGGAAGAGAAATGAAAGGCTGGGCTCTATCTCATAGGCTACATCACATAACGTCACCTCAAACAATAAACTTGTTGAATGAATAAAATGTGTATGTACGAGTTATTGGTACAGAACAGATATCCACGCAAGCACAATTTTTTTTGTGAAGATTTTCGATTGTTCATTTCAATAGGCAGTAGAATAGGCCGTGTGTGTTACGCAGTGTTCCTGTGTGAAAGTTCAGAGGTCCTCTCTCCTCGGTGGTTGGAGAATGAATGAGTCAGATGTTATTTAGTACAAACAAATGGGAGGTGCCCATGCAACCCGAAATTGTTCAGACAGCACTGGGAAGATGGGGGTGGCAGCATTTTAGCTTATAGGGAGTGAGTGAAGTCGCATCCTTGCGGCATTTTAATGCCGCCTTTTCTGGCAACTTTCGCAGGCTAACACAAGTGTAGTTAAAGAGCGGAATGAGGCGCGCTGTCCGGGTGCCATGGCTGAACTATAGGCTTCGTTAATTTTCTTCAGCATTTTGCGCACACAATGTTTTCGCTCAGGTTGTGCGGGTGCCAACCGATTCTTCATGGCACAATACAACTTTCATTTACAATTTGAGTTTTAACGTTTTTATGTTTGTTCACGACTCCAAGAATGTTATACGGTTCAGACAGGGACAAGGACATAGCCACACAACCATAGATTGTGCCTATATGCGTAGGCTCAAATGGGAAGCTAGAGAGTTCGCAAGCTGCGAGGAGGGAGCTGAGAGTTCGATCCTAACTCATAAAGTCACTTCAAACAATCAACTGAATAATATTTGTATGTACGAGTTATTGGTACAAGAGAGATGTCAACGGAAGCACAATTTCTTTTTTAGAAGATTTTCGATTGTTCATTTCAATAGGCAGTAGGGCCTAGGCTAGACTGTGTGTTACGCCAACCATTCATTTCTATTGGCAGAATTTTGCGTGCAGTTTACACGCGAATTCCCTCCCATTCATTTCTATCGGCAGAATTTTGCGTGCAGTTTATACGCGAATTCCTCCAATTCATTTCTATCGACAGAAACGCGTTTATATCACACGCAGAACTTCATCAACTCTTTACTCTATCCATTATATGTCATCATCCAGACAACTCTTTACATGTTGAGCTAAACCGATCCTTTCGGAAAACATGATTTCTCGCAGACTACGGATCTTAATTTCAAAAAGTCGAATGTATAAATAACATTGAATAATATTATACTAAAGAGCTTTACACCGAGGAGCGAGGACCTCTGAACTTTCACTTAGGAACAATACGTAACACACACACATAGCCTATCCTACTGAAATGAACAATCGAAAATCTCTTAAAAGAGAAATGTTGCTTCCGTGGAAATCTCTCCAGTATACCAGTAGGCCTACCTCATATTGCCAATACGTACAAGTTATTCCTCAAATTAGGCCTCCTGGATTTGGTATTATGCAAACCTTGTTATGTGACGAGAATTGTCAATCAGCTTGCCATTTACGCATATAGGCACAATCTATGGTTGTGTGGCTATATATGTCCTTGTCTGAACCGTATAATATCCTGGAGTCGTGATAGAACAAGCATTAGCCTTAACCGAAATTTGGTCTAATAAATGGACACGCGCGTTAAGGAAGTTTTAAACCCCACACGAGCTGTGAATTGAAACGGCGAACGACCAATTTTCTTGCCATGGATCCCGTGTTGTCTGACGAACTCAGGACGAGCAGTCCACATCAGCCACCTGGACGGGCGCCGGGTCGGCCACCTTGACAGGCGCCGCTTCGGCCACCTGGACGGGCGCCGCGTCGGCCACCTGGACGAGCGCCGCGTCGACCACCCGGACAGCGTCGATATTAAACGTTTTCCAAACTATCGGTAACCGCATTTATAATGTGCGAAAAATGAATATAAAAATAAAAAATTAATACGAATGTGGGGTTATTGATTTTTTGTTCCAAGGACTCTAAGTTTCATTTTTAAGTTTGTATTTTTATTTTACATTTGATTTATCAGAAAAGACGCGGAATGCCTCTACTCCGCCGAAGTCAAAGCTATCTCCCGGTCGAAAAAAAGGTTGAATGCATAAAATAAAAAGTCAGATACTAAAGTGCTTAACACCGAGGAGGGAGGACCTCTGAACATGCACTTAGGAACACTGCGTAAGACACACAGCCAATTCTACTGCGTATTGAAATGAACAATGGAAAATCTTCTAAAAGAGAAATTGTGCTTGCGTGGACATCTGTCCTGTGCCAATAACTCGTACATACACATTGTATTCAGTTTATTGTTTGAGTTGACGTTATGCGATGTGAGATCGAGCCCAGCCTTTTATTTCTACATTTCTCTTACTGGTGCAGTAGGGGCTAAATCCCTCAGAGCGTCATGGGGGAGTTTTTTTTCAGGAAAGCTATTTATGAGCCGGGTTCTATGCTTTTATTTATGTTAGGCTACATTGTTTGATTTAATATTGATGTTGGGGTTTTAGATATATATATAGGCTACTTTATTAATCCCGTGGGGAAATTCAGGTGTCTCTCACAGCTCCCTATAGCCTATGTAGCTACAGACAACTCGATACAATACAAACAGACAATAGCCTACAACAACATATGCGCTGATCAGTACGAGAACGTATACGGGTGTTGGGCCGCAGGCCACGGAGGCTGCTGGACTGTCCTGCCACGACATGGCGAAGGGGGTGATTGACATTGCCCATGATGGCCAAGAGCTTGCCCCGCATATCTCCACCACAGTCACCGCCCTCCTGACCAGCTTGTCTCCAGCTCTGCACCCGCGGAACGGCTCTCGAAGCTCCGTTGAGATAGCTAGGGCGCTGCCAGTTTAGCAGTCCCTCTGCCGGACTGCTTAAACAGACTGCCATGGGCATAACGTTTTGTTTCTGCAATCATAATTGGTCAACTAACAACTTCATTAAATGACAAATGTGTTGAACAGCCGTGTGTTATGATGTTTTAATGCTAACTTCTGGCTCAATGCTAACTTTACCGGCGTGTAAGATAACATATCGCCGGATCCATAGTCAAAAACGACTTTCGCTGGTACAAGGCTAAATACATATTTTCAAAACTTGACTTGTTGCATAGCATGGTAGCCTATTGCAACGTTTAGATTTGTCTCCGCTCAAAATGGTTCATGCGCTAAATTGGAGTGTAAACTGACGGCTTAACAGACCGAAAAAGCAATGTAGGCAGGGTCATAACACAAAGTTTAAGTCTTTATAAACAATTCATGAAATACTTAAAATATATGTAGCCTAGGCAAACCCTAAACCATGTTAAAGTTGTTTTTCAAGTCTATATTGTCATGATATTTTATTGTTGATTGGCCTACTTTTGAATGTAAAAAATAAAATAAAGCTATGCAATTCATACAAAAATCATAATCATGGACAGCCATGAAAAACACGGACAGCCATGAAAAACAAATCATGGCCGTCCATGAAAATCATGGACAGCCGTGCAAAACACGGACAGCCATGAAAAACGAATCATGGCCGTCCATGAAAATCATGGACAGCCCATAGAGGTAATATTAAGTAGAGAGAGCATAGAGGTAATATTAAGTAGAGAGAGCCAACATCGTCTTCCAAGATGGCGTCCCCATTCATTTCTATGAAAAGTGCTCAGTGGCGCAGTGAAGCAAGCTAGAGCGCGAAACGGACAGCGCCATCTTTCTACTTCCGTGTCTTCCGGTCTAAACTAGGAAAAAAGTGAGCCCATAGCTTTTAACGGGCTCACTTTTTTCCTAGCTCCAAGCTGGCTCCGAGACTCGTGCACGCTTGCAAATAGCTGTACACGTCATACTTTGCGACAACCAGTCGCGAGCTTGTGAGCTGGAGCTAAGGCATTGCAGAAAACTGTCAGAATGTGGTACAAGTCCGATCAAGAAGCAGATACATGTGAACTTACGAAAACCAATACTGTAATATTATACGTGCAATGCCTATACGTTGTTCTTTTTGCTCCGTGTTTTTAGTTTGACTGCTAAGTATTGTGTTGGATTAAAGAAACTGCAAGCTTGAATATTTGGCTCCGTCGTTGTTCTAGCTCGGCAAAGCAAGCTAAATTAAGCCTACAGGCTATACCTATGTTACTATTATAATGATGATGAGTGTTGCTTACTATTACTAGCTTATTGTTAATGCCATCGTTGTAGTGTTAACATACACATAAAGTTCTAACAATATAACGACCATAACAATATTGTCGTTATCAGACATGATTTATTCATCTTCGTCTTTGCTCCAGAATAACATGTTATCTACAATGACGCCGTAACATGCCACAATATTATAACTAATTATATTAGGCTATAATTAGCCTACTTTGTCATGCAATGAGAATAATCGCGTTCATTAGCCTACAAAATGGTTAAATATGCTTTAAAATAACGGAAATGAACTCTACAAACAACCGTCATGTATATGTGCAAGCATTTGTAAAACGTGCTACAATTAAGGCAGGCAATTTTAGATTACCAAGTCCTTTCTCCTTGTTCTCATTCAGCTCAGGTAAATCAGCGACTTTCTGATGTTCCCTTGTGTGCTCGTCCCCTGTTAGTATCCGCGAACACGTTTCGAGGCAACTTTTCTTGACGTAAGCAAATAAATGGGGTGCTAGTTTACCTATTTCGGATTGGTTTCAAACATAGCAAAAATCAGGAAAAATTATTCTATGAAAAAGCTAGTAGTATGAGCCAGGTTCGACAATCGAACACAAATTATTGGGGGAGATAGGTTTGTAAATGTTGACTGGAGTTAATAGATTAAAAACGACCGGAAGACACGGAAGTCAAGTCGAAGATGCAATACCACCTACATCCACCGGGGCCGTTGCTTCAACCCAAGGGGCGAGGGGTGGGGGCTTGGGACAGCCATGAAAAACAGGGACAGCCATGAAAACGAATCATGGCCGTCCATAACGGCCGTCCATACATGCAAAGATCAGCGCCAAAACTCCCCCTAGCGAGGACGGCCGTTATGGACGGCCAAAACTCCCCCTAGCGAGGACGTCCATAATGGAGGTCCATGACGCTCTGAGGGATTTAGCTTCCTCTCCTTCACTGGCTGCCCGTCACGGCCCGTATCAGATTCAAGACCCTGGTAGGCCTACTGACCTTCCGAGCGGTGAATGGGACTGCACCCGACTACATCAAGTCTCTCCTCCAGCCCTACACCCCCACCCGCCACCTTCGGTCTTCCGCTGACAACCGTCTGCGGTCCCACCGTTCAAGACCACCCGGTCCCAACACAAGCTCTTCCCCTGTCTGGCCCCCCAGTGGTGGAATCAACTCCCCACCTCCATCAGAGACACTGACTGTCTCCCCACCTTCAAGAAAAGGCTCAAGACACACTTGTTCCGGGAATACAGCGGTAGGCTACCTAGGAAAGGTGCTGGACATGATGTTAGTTTCTTCCAGGATCACAAGGACTCTTACTTAGAGACCCGCTGCTCTTGTTGGTTAGCTGTAACCGATTTAAAATTATTGTAGGCTACTCGCTGTGAGGTAGTTTACTGCTGTTTGCTCTTCCACACCACAGGTACACTCGTGCACTTTTAAGGTTCATGTTGTTCAATTGTAACTTGTTTAACTCCATGCTCTTATGATTCTCCCCTTTGGCACCTATTGTTGTTTTTTTCACAATGTATGATTCATGTTTGACTACTTGCAATGTTGGGGATATCTCGTTGTTATGATCACTGACCTATGCACTTTTGTAAAGCTCTCTCTTGGAAGTCGCTTTGGATAAAAGCGTCTGCTAAATGAATAAATGTAATGTAAATGTAAATGTCTCTGACTAGCAGGGACGTCCGTCGCTAATCAGTGAGTATTTACTTCGCTGCTCAGGGTTGATCCAGGATATGAAGAGGACAGCGCCATGGTTGTGAACGCGTCCTCGACAGTGTTATGCGATGGGGCTTTATCATTTTGGAAAAGACGATCACCCAGGTCGGGTTTAAGCCTGTCGTTTATCGTGGCAGGTGAATCCCTCACACATATCAACACGAAAGGCTTTCCAAAGCGAAAGCTAAGCGTTCCGAAATTGTTCAGGCAACACAGGGGAGATGGGGATGGCAGCAGCTCAGCAGGGATTGAGTGAAGTAGGCCTAGTATCCTTACGGCATTTTAATAAGGAGCAATTCAGTCAGGGATCCCCTCCTCCAGAGACGGTTGGTGAAAGAGAGGAGCAGAACACAGGCTATGTCGATCCAATTTGCACAACAATTTTCACTATGCGGCCCGATTTCATATATTTTTGTATCATTTGAGCCTATATTTTATATTTATATAGGCTATATTCTATATCTCACATTGTTTAGCTCTTTAGTATATTGTTTAGCTGTTTAGTATTATTTTTCAATTGTATTTATACATTCTACTTTAAAAAATTAAGATTCGTATATGTTTATTGTATGCACCTTCCTGCCACAGTAAACTCTGTTTGTGTAAACTTATGGCAATACAAACAAATTCTGATTCTATACACAGTCACACTTAGACCTACTTATTTATTTAACAATTCATTGATTACAATATATTGGAATAGACAGAAAAATAGCTTTGACTTTGGCGGACTGGAGGGAGGCACTCCCTTCCAAGTGAACTCAAACATATCAACATGAAAGCAGTTCCGCTGGCGTCTGATTGCAAAGTCAGACCATAGAGGTAATATTAAGTAGAGAGAGCCAACATCGTCTTCCAAGATGGCGTCCCCATTCATTTCTATGAAAAGTGCTCAGTGGCGCAGTGAAGCAAGCTAGAGCGCGAAACGGACAGCGCCATCTTTCTACTTCCGTGTCTTCCGGTCTAAACTAGGAAAAAAGTGAGCCCATAGCTTTTAACGGGCTCACTTTTTTCCTAGCTCCAAGCTGGCTCCGAGACTCGTGCACGCTTGCAAATAGCTGTACACGTCATACTTTGCGACAACCAGTCGCGAGCTTGTGAGCTGGAGCTAAGGCATTGCAGAAAACTGTCAGAATGTGGTACAAGTCCGATCAAGAAGCAGATACATGTGAACTTACGAAAACCAATACTGTAATATTATACGTGCAATGCCTAGGCTATACGTTGTTCTTTTTGCTCCGTGTTTTTAGTTTGACTGCTAAGTATTGTGTTGGATTAAAGAAACTGCAAGCTTGAATATTTGGCTCCGTCGTTGTTCTAGCTCGGCAAAGCAAGCTAAATTAAGCCTACAGGCTAGCCTACCTATGTTACTATTATAATGATGATGAGTGTTGCTTACTATTACTAGCTTATTGTTAATGCCATCGTTGTAGTGTTAACTGACATAAAGTTCTAACAATATAACGACCATAACAATATTGTCGTTATCAGACATGATTTATTCATCTTCGTCTTTGCTCCAGAATAACATGTTATCTACAATGACGCCGTAACATGCCACGATATTATAACTAATTATATTAGGCTATAATTAGCCTACTTTGTCATGCAATGAGAATAATCGCGTTCATTAGCCTACAAAATGGTTAAATATGCTTTAAAATAACGGAAATAAACTCTACAAACAACCGTCATGTATATGTGCAAGCATTTGTAAAACGTGCTACAATTAAGGCAGGCAATTTTAGATTACCAAGTCCTTTCTCCATGTTCTCATTCAGCTCAGGTAAATCAGCACTTTCTGATGTTCCCTTGTGTGCTCGTCCCCTGTTAGTATCCGCGAACACGTTTCGAGGCAACTTTTCTTGACGTAAGCAAATAAATGGGGTGCTAGTTTACCTATTTCGGATTGGTTTCAAACATAGCAAAAATCTGGAAAAATTATTCTATGAAAAAGCTAGTAGTATGAGCCAGGTTCGAGTATCGAACTAAAATTATTGGGGGAGATAGTTTTGTAAATGTTGACTGGAGTTAATAGATTAAAAACGACCGGAAGACACGGAAGTCAAGTCGAAGATGCAATACCACCTACATCCACCGGGGCCGTTGCTTCAACCCAAGGGGCGAGGGGTGGGGGCTTGAGTCAGACGTATATGCATCTAACTGGACCAGTTCACGAATATGGACTGCTCGCTCTGTAGTTCGTCAGACAACACGGGTTCCATGACAGGGAAATAGGTCGTTCCATATGGAGATATAGTTCCACGTTTAATTGGGAGTTGTTAGAAGTACGCTTCAGTGAGGCACATCTTTTACGATCGGAGCTTAAGAGGACACCATTTATTCCACCCACTTTTTCTGTGGGTCACACGTCCTCACTATTTAATTTTTTACGTATATATTTAAAAAAATATTTAAAAAAAATAAAAAAAATATGTTTTTAAAATATACGTTTACAGTAGAAAAAAATTAAACATTAAAGAACAAATATCGAGAAACAGGAACAAGTGGGGATACAGAAAGGCCTATATAATTATTAAAAACGTTTGTATAGATATACAATTGTATAGCCTACATTTTTCTATAGGCTGGGATGTTTTCAACGCTTTGAGGAGATTTTGTAAAGCGATGATAATAATGATCTCAAATCGGAGGAAAAAGCTTGTCAATAAAAACAATGCCCTTATAAAACCAATCAGAGTTGCGAGCTGATAAAGTATAGGTTATTGATTATTCCAAATGATATGAGAAACATTACGTTTAAATATCAGTTTCCATGACTCAATAGCCTGCTTATGAAAGTTTGAAAGCTTAATTTGAAGTGTTGTACACTTAATATAGCGTATAACTAAAACTAAATTACCATATTTATTTATTTTATTTTATTCCAGACACAGAGAGAAAACGGTCCATAGTACAACACAAAAACAGTAAAAAGACAAACAACAATAAAAAATACTAAAAAAGTTCTAAAGATCAAATTTAGAATCCAAAACCAAACCAAATAAAACAATTTCGCAATTTATTTTAAAGATCTGGTTCAAGGTAAAGAAGTCCAAAACATGTCAACTTTGAAATCACTGTGGATCTTCTGCTGATATTTTTCCACCTTATTTTTCCATAAAAATTTAAAATTAAGAGAATTAATATACCTTTTCAGCTAACAGAATAAAAATAAAGTGTGATAAAGAAGGATAAACAAAGCATGAAATTCCATCAGCTTTGGATAACAGAATTCTGCCATGAATTGTTATATTCCTCTGTCACCATATACACTGAAAATCTTTTTAGTAGATTTTAATTTAGGGCAAAAGTTTAAATAGAGTATTTCTTTTGCAGACTGACAAATATGGACACTGAGATATTTAACAACATTCCTAACTAAGATTTCATCAACAGAGGCAACATTTGAGTTCTGCAAAACATAATTTAACTTTTTTTGTAGTCACCACTTGCACTGAGGCTTCAGAAAATGTGTTTAAAGACCAGTATTACACCCACTTGATATAGATTCTTTCAAAAATCATGGATCATCAGTCAACTGACATATGATCAATTTCTCCTCTCCATTTTGAATTTGTTCAATATCTGCACAATTCAGCACAAAGAAATTGAACAATTCTGCAGCTAATATAAGAAAGGAGAAAGAGGAAATCCCTGTCTAATACCTCTTAACATAAAATCTACTGGAAGTACCATTGGCAAGAGATGCCATTTATGCCATTAGACCTATAAAGTTTTAACAATAAAAATTGCTACCAGATCCAAAAGTCTCTAAAGCTCTCAAGCTTTGATCCCCATCACTATTGCTGTTAGCCTATGTGCATAAAAATGTTGAAACGAAACGAGTGACACAACAATCCACTTGGTTTCCATCGTACGCAAAGTGAGAGACTTCAGCCGCCCTTGTAGATGCCGGCGCGCAACGACTTGTGAAGCACTTGCTACCATTAAGCTAATGCCTTATAAGACAAATGTTCCAAATTCCCTTTCCAACCAAAACGCATCGCTCCGAAGTTCTGCTTGATTGGGGTATAGCCTACCATACCTAATTATATTAAACTATTTAGTTTAAAGATGCATCTGTTTTAAGTATCTTCCTATCATTAGCTCACTCCTAAAACAGTGCATGTACAATCACAGTTGAAACAACACAGCCTCAGAACATGATGTCCCAAAGCTCCTTCCCCTTCATGCAGCAATTCTCTCCAAGTCAGGAAGTCATAAAACTCCCGAAGATGACCATCCCAAATGGTCAACTGCCATTTTTGGGATCATCACCCTCAGAAATATTTAGTACAGATAGCCATCTGTCCAACCATAAACCAGCCCCAACAGTTCCTAACTCTCAACCTTCTACAAACTCAGCTTCATTATCTCCCCTTCCTGCAAACAACAAGTTGTTGTTTCAGCATGTTTCTTATAAATGAACCACATTTAAAACACATTAATTGTTCTTAAAGAAATCTAATTATTAAGTAGGTAATGCACAGAGTCGATGAAATCAAGTAAGCTTTATTCCTTGCGGCCGGCTGCAAGGAGACAAATAGCCATGGTGGTCCAAAGTTGTCTCAAAGCCTGTCTCCTTGCAAACCATTTACACAACACAGTTTTCAATTGTCATTGGTCCATACAGTCATCATAAAGACATGCAGTTGTCCTATGTCTCCTCTCATTGGCTAACTCCCTTGCATATATCTCGCGCGTAAGTGTGTGCGTGTTTACGACATCACGCCTGGTTGAAATACAATAGCACCTGAATCTGTAGTCCCGGTGTCGTAAAAGCTCCTATCTCCTTTACAAAACAAATCCCCTAACATCCTGTAGTCTTGGGCAACACAGAGTCAGTAACAAATGCTCACCCTTCCCCCCATATCAAGATAAGGTTTGTACGTTTACGTAAGCCTACAGTTAGTTCCTCTCTGCACAAAAGGAATGTTGAACACAGTATCATTTTATACAGAATGAAGGGTTACATCTTCAACTTTTCTGACAAATGAAGCCCAGCGTAAATTCAGTCAGGCAAGACCGATCCCTGCGCAAGGGTTAATCGTGGTGTAGGCTACACTACCCACTTCCCCCCGCTAAATTCGCCCTTCCTTACCCTTCGTCCCGGGTAGGGCGGTCACTGGGGGTCAGGTTGATTAGCGATCTCTGGGGGTCAGGGTGATTAGCGCTCCCGCTAACAATCAATTGCATCACATGATCCGTGCCTTTAAATACGATTCTCTCCCTGTGTAGTTTGTCCATGCTTTCAAGTGCGCGACCTTCCACCTCCCCGTCGCCACCCGGTTCCTGTCTCAGTCTTCGGCTCGTCTGGTCGTCGGCTGCCGCCACCGCCACCGGTGTCTGGACTCCGCGAGGGGATTCTTCTTCGGGCGTTGGGCAGGCGCCCGTTGATTTATATAATTCCCCGTGTGGTCCAAGCTCCAAACACTGTAGTTCATTTATTATTATGTAATAAATATATTCAATCATCCCAGGTCTCTCCTGATTGAAATGTAGCCTACATGCGTCCTAAAATTCTATTACAGTGGAGTACATAGAAGTGGGCACCTGAAGTACGAGTGGTCATCTGAAAGGTCATCTGTGGCTCTCTCTGCCTCTCTCTCTTTTTCTCACCCTGGCTCTGTAGCTCTGTTCTTTTGATGACAATAATGTCCAATTCTCTGTGTGTTAATTTTGTGAGCAGAACACGTTTTGTGAAGATTCCAAAAAAGCTCAAATGGTTCCGGTTTATTTTCTCTGCTGTGTGCCAGTGTGCGTGTGCAATAAAACTTACTGCAAACCGGATCAACTGGTCCAAAAATAAAAGTTATCAAACACACACACCATAAATCAATATCTGTCACCAGGGAACCAGCACAGGTTTTGACTGTGTGTGTCTCTGAGTGTGTGTCTGTGTGTGTGTCTCTGTGTGTGTCTTTGTGTGTGTTAGCTAAACATGTGTGAGCAGATGCAAGCAAGACAACTTGGAAAAAAAGAAGAACAGTGGTGTGTTTCTAATAATTATAAAAGGTTATTTTTAAATTGGGGAACAATAACAACTATTTTTAAATAACTCAAGTAGCATTCTCAAAATACATAGTTCGGTTATGTGTATTTAAACGTTTTAGAAAAGCTAGTGTTTAAGGTAACTTTTACACTGATGTAAAGCGGCTGGCTTTGTACTTTAACAAATGCTAATCACTGATCAGCCTCTCATATGTGGGTGTAGTCCTGAAATGGTGATGTCACAACCTTGTACACAAACAGCTTAACAATTACAAAGGAGTTATAAACTAAATGCCAGTAGTTTTTATTAGAATTTAGAACTACTAAATAGAGCATATTCTAAAAAAATTGTTTAACAGTTCTGAAGAAGAGGGAAGTAGGTACGGTTGTTGCCGTAGTGACAGGTTCTCTCTCTCTATCGCTGCAGAGTGAGCAGGTGGCGCCCTCTACTGCTGAATATCCTTTATGCAGCCGAAGCAGAAAGCCCTGGAGAGAGCGGCAGAGACCCCCCTGAAGAAAGACTTGATAGACTTTGTCTTTTTCTTATTTTTCTCTTCTCCTCTGGCAATGGAGGACTCGCCACTGTCTGGACCTGGACAGGAAACACCATCACACAACAGGATATGACATCATATGGAACTTCAGCACTGTGACTTCTCACTTAAAAATACTATGTGTGTGTGCGTGTCTGTATGTGTGTAGGTGCAAGTCTGTGTGTGTGAAATGGTCGGAGAGCCAACTAAAGTGGGAAAGCCTAAATGAGCAAATATGCAGTCAGGATCTCACATTCAGTTCTGAGGGGAGACACTTCGTTTGTCTTGAAAATCTTCTTAGATTTTTTCCCCTTGGCCGCCGCATTCTGTCCATCCTTGAGGTCAGTCTTCTCTTTCTTCTGGGTTTGGAAGTGAGAGCAAAGACACACAGATTCATTAAGATTGTCACATGTCGTCCCTTCTAATCGCTGACTCAGCTCAGGTCAGGTAAATTCTGTTGTTTTCAGCTTACCATTGTGAGGATGGGTGGGTCGATCTTTCCAAGCAGCCCCAGATGATCTTCCTCTGGGATGGGGGCCCGAGCCATGGAGCCCCTGGAGGTGGAGGAGCTGGTGGAGGATTTGGACGACGAAGGAGAGGAGAAAACAGAGGTGGAGGAAGAGGACGGGTAGCATGACCGGGAAGTGGAGGAGGACGAGAGGCAGGAGGCGAGTCTGCTGGCCTTTTCCAAGCCAGCAGAGTCCATCTCAAGTCCTTCATCCAAGCTTCTGTTGCTCATGAAGGGGCTGGAACTTCCACCGGCCTTTTCCAAGCCAGCAGAGTCCTCTGTGCTCTCCCTCTCCTCATAACCTGTTTCCAAATCAGGACTTTCACCCGACACAGCAGAAGGGCGCCAAACCTCGGCGTGACGGCAGATCACGGTGGCGACGTTCTCGGCCATGCAGACGATACCTGCCCCTCCCTGGAGGGCGGAGTGGACCTGGGCCCTGTTGCTATCAGAGCAGAGCATCAGCTCAGCGTAGGTCGCCTCAAACATGGCGTCCAGGGCGTCGGCGCCACCAAAGAGCGGGTTCTGGGGTTCGTGCTCCAGGACTAGGCCGATCCCGGCCTGGTTCCAGAGAAACCAGCTCACGTCTCTGAAGAGGATAGCCTCTATCTCTGAGTTGGTGGGGGTGAAGCAGGAACGAAGGGGCCCCTGGAGGGCCAGGCGTCCCACCAGCCTGTGCAGCAGGTCATGCAGGGTCTGGTGGTGCAGGGCGCTGGGCCGGGGGGGGCATCAGGACCTTCTCCTGGATCAGAACCTCCCTGGGCTGGAGGGAGGGGGTCTCAGAGGGGCTAACAGGTAAGGAGGGATGGTCTTGGACCTCCTCAGGGAGACCCGCAGCTCCATCATCTTCACCTTTCTCTTCTTTGTGGAAATCATCAGGGTAGTCAGCGTTTTCATTGTCATCCATCTCAGGCTGGCCTACTTCCTGGTTGGTGAGACCTGACTCTGGGTCGAGACTTCCTGTTGTCACTTCCTGGTCTTCAGAGGAGGAGCTGGCTAGGTTACCGACCCTGGCCATGACCTCAGCATCAAGGCCTGGCACGAGAAAACACACTTTTAACTACACTATTAATATTATAGCTATGAACTATACTTTTCTCATAACATATTTTGGCTGTTAACTACAGTACTATTATTATAGTTATTTACTTGACCGACACTGTCATTCAGCAGAACTCAATACTTACAAATCAGCACAGAAAGCTCGTCCCCGGTCTTGTCCGATGACAGAAGACTGGGCGTGGTCTCCCGGGTCACGGGGTCATTCAAGGTTGGAGGTGGAAAAGAACATGGAGACTGCGCCTCAGGTCGGCATGGGGGCAGAGGTAGAGACGGAGGTGAAGACGGAGGTGGAGACGGAGGTGGAGACGGAGGTGGAGACAGAGGTGGAGAGGAGTATGCACTCTCCCTTCCATCTGGTGTGGCTCTGCAGCCCAGTGGCCCGGGTGTTTTAGAGGCCGACGCTCTGATTGGTTCCACTGTGCGAGAGGAACTTTTGATTGCTGGAAGAACACCTACAGGAAGAAGAGAGTCACAATGTGATTGGTGGATCCCTTCTCTTGACAGGAAGTGAACATTTAATCAGGAATTGTCTACATTTGAGACATTAATGAACCAAGACTCACAGTAGCTGGTCTGGGGGATGGGAAGCATCTTCGCACATGCACCACCAGTCACCTGCAGGCAAGAAAAAGTCACAGTAACAAAGCCAGTATCAGAGATATAGGAGAGGTGGAGGAAGATGGAGAGGAGGGGATGAGCCTGGCTGGAGTCTGTACTACCAGGGAGGTGGATTAGGGCCTTCTACTCACCACCATGCCTAGTCCTGCCAGCTCGTCAGCCAGGGCTGAACGATAAGCCGCTCCAGCGTCCTCCACAACCCTCCAGGACTCTGCCAGGGGCCCCTTGTTGGTCCCTGTATCCTTCTCAGCTCCTGCAGCCTTCCTGGCAGCCTTGCTCTTGCGGCTGGGCTCCAGGCATCGAGGAGGCTTTGGCACCAAGTTCTGACATGACTGTATTGTTATTATTGCACTTTTACATTAGCATATTGTATTTGAGATGATGTTGAACTATGAACTGGTAAAATACAGACTCCTTTGGCTCTACCCACTGAAATACTGTTAGACTGATGCACTTCTGAACCTTTATTATGTACTGTTTGTATGTTGCTTTTTATCAATGTGTCAGACATGAACAAAGTGTCAAATGTGTGGAGTCTCTCCAGGTATGTGTTCCTACCTGGAGGTAGTTCTGATCTTCTGAGAACAGCAGGTCAGGAAGCTTCAGTCCCAGCTCTGACCAACAGGGCGCGAGGGGCAACTGGAGGGTAGCGAGACGAGCAGGCTAGACACGCACACACATATACACACACACACACGCCGCGTAAATACACAGGCGTATGAAAACATACATACACATGCACACACAAACATAAGGAGAAGTGAGAAGGGTAGGGTTAGCGGGAAAATACAGCGAGTGCCTTGAACAGAGTTTATTATTTATTTTTCGAAAAAGAAATATTACTTTTACATATGAAATATGACTATGAAAACGTTAGGTATGCTATTTGTGAAACACAACTGTCAAACGCACAAGTACCATACTGAAACAATTTAGAAAAATCGAAATAACATTATTCGAAAGAACTTTTCGTCGATGTTTATCGACAGTCAAAATTGTTTTATTTACTTTAGGATTACCAGACTTATACCTTCTGTTTAGGCCGCCGAAGTTTTTTATGTTTCAGGATGTCATCCATGTTTCTTTAAAGATGACAAAGTAGGAAATACTCAAATAAATAAACATTTCCACCATAAATATATATTTCCACTACACTTTCCACAGAGAAAAAAGTAGACGCGGTTCGCTCCTTGCCTGCATCAATGACTGATTAGATTTAGTAACTTTCTTATCATTTGGTAAATCGCGTCACAATCCCCTGCCCGATTACGTCATAATATGTATATACACCATGGAGAGAGACCATGTGCTTTCTCTCCAGAAACAATGCGTTTTAGACAGAAAAGATTTTTATTTGATTAATAAACCCTGTTTTCTATATGTTTCATGCCGCAATTGCGCCACCTAGAGTCTAGCTGCATGAATAGATGAACCTGTGGGAGTATGTCCAGGGCCCAATAGACAGAAATAAACCACCATTCCTAGTCATTTTAAGTACTGGTTATTATCAGCATTAGGCCTACTGTGTATAGACAGACTTCAGCGCCCATCCCACACATAATATATTCCAAAGCAGAACTATACGTACAATACCATAATCGTACTCAAATACTGCTTAACAATACTGCTTGAACCCAATAACAAGCAACTGAATAGAGTTAACAGAGAGTAATACTGATTTGACATTCAATAGTTTGAGACTCGTACTCGACAGATTGATTGGTTAAACAGGAAATGTGCAAGGATATTTACTTTGTGCAGAACTAAGTATTTTCGTTGATGTTTCTCAACAGTTTAAATTGTTTCATTTAGATCCACCAGACATTTAGGTTTAAGGGCCGGATCTAGGGGGGGGCTGGGGTGGGCTACGCCCCCCCAGATTTCTGCCGCGCCCCCCCAGATTTCCGCGGCCCGGCCGGGACCGGTTTTACCAATTGAAAAACGACTGTTTATTTTAGATAAAGCTCAAATCAGCACCAAAAAAATTATTGCGCGCTCCGCGCGCACGCATTAGGTGTGGAAGTCAGTAACTAGTCACTGTCGTAGCTTACAGACAACAGGGACTGACAGATCGAAAGCTAAGAATATAGCCTAACGATGGAAAACCAGGCTATGAAACGTAAAGATGGGGCTGAAAAATTAAGAGACAAAAAGACACCACATTCATTAGACAAGGTTTCACCAATTGAAAGACGATTATGTTTATTTTAGATAAAGCTCAAATCAGCACCAAAAAAATTCTCGCGCGCTCCGCGCGCACGCATTAGGTGTGGAAGTCAGTAACTAGTCACTGTCGTAACTTTTAGTCTCGTTTACAGACAACAGTGGGACTGACTGATCAAAAGCTAAGAATATAACGATGGAAAACCAGGCTAAGAAACGTAAAGATGGGGCTGAAAAATTAAGAGACAAAAAGACACCACATTCACTAGACAAGGTTTTACCAATTGAAAGACGACTATGTTTATTTTAGATAAAGCTCAAATCAGCACCAAAAAAATTCTCGCGCGCTCCGCGCGCTCGCATTACGTGTGGAAGTTTTTGTGTAGTAAGCAGTTCACTTGTCAGCAAATAAGGATCAAAATCTAAAGAAGGCCTATCTATGGTATACATTATTTTTGCTTTTCGTCGGTGGTAAGGTGTGCTATTTTCGTGTGCGAAATCATTCATCCATTCTCCCGAATGTTTAAAACGTCTGGCTCCGCACATGATTAACACTAGGATCGTTAAGCAGTCTCAAAAATTGTATCAATATAAAAAGAATACGATCTCTTTCCGTAATGATACCGCCCCCCCCAAAAATGGCCCTGCCAGACAGCCTACTTTCTGTTTAGGCCGCCAAAGTTTTTAATGTTTTGGGATTTCATCCATGTTCCTTTAAAGATGACAAACTAGGAAATACTCAAATAAATGTACATTTCCACTACACTTACCAACGAGGAAAAAGTGAAATCAAACGCTTTTCGCTACTTGTCTACAGAGCATCAATGACTGATTTGATTGTGTAACGAGTTATTATAAATTGTTTACAGTGTATGATCAATAATAAACATAATCATTTGGTTTCTTTAAATTGTTTTTCAAATGAGAGACAAATACAACAAAACGACTCAACATTCCTCAGATATGATGATCATAGTATCAGATATTATCAGAACAGATATTGTATATTAACATATAAATGCGTTATGATCCCTTTTTCATTTCTACCTTGCTCAACAAAAACCAGGCCAGAGGTTCCTGAGAATTCTAATCATCATCAATCAACTTTAAACTACAAATGTTTGTGTCCTCACATCATTCAGTGTCTGTTGCTCCAAACCCTGACGAGAGAGCGAGAGAGCTAAGTACAGTTAACAGGTTGGAGAAGAATGTTTACTTAGACTACAATAGATGGAGCTCTAATGGTGGGTTATGAAAAAAACTCAACAGATAAGATGAGAAGAAGGGAATTTGAACCTGCTCAGATCCACTTGGTCTTTCCAGCACACAGTATTGATTTGAATTCATAGAATCCTGGAGATGATGATCTCTGGTGGTGAACGGTGAAAAGAACATAGGGACATATAGGTGTAGGAAACACTGAAATTATGATGTTTGTAAGTGATACACAAACTATAACACAAATCATGTCAATCCATTTCATTGACTGTAAGCAAAAAGTTGTCAATGTGCATTTCATGACTTTAAAAGGAATAAAATACCAGATGGGAAGGTTCATACTTGCATTCATTAAGAAAACAAAAGTTATCTTCTCTTGGAAAGATTATTAATCAGTGCTTTCATTTTTTGGCCCATGAAATTCCTATTTTTTCATGTTTTTCTTCAGCATAAATTATTGTCACAGTGTTCTTAGTGGCCTCTTTGGCCAGGTAGGCCTTGTACACAGCCACAGCCTCATCCACCTTGGCATGCAGAGCCTCTGGGGACTCCAGCAGGTGGAGAATATCTGCTTTGTTCAACTCTAACAGCATGCCGGTGACCTTTCCAACCAGGCTGGGCTGGATGTCCTGGATCAGGTGGTACAGACGCTCTCCCAGCATCTGCTTCTGGTCGTGGGGCAGAGTAGCAACCAGCATGGAGGCTGTCAGAGTCTCCTAGCCCAGCACACTCACTGCTGTGGCTGGAGGTGGACAGGGTTACAGCTAAGTAGGCTGTGTGGAACACAAAAGCAGCAGAGGTGGAAGTGGGTTTGAAAGTGGTTGTACATGCCTGCTTCATAGCCACCTGGGGCTTGGCACTGATGAGTTGGTGGGTGCTGCGACATCCAGGATCTCCACACACACCAACAGCGGTGGCCACATTCATCTGGGAGGCATGGAGGGCAACCACTGCTTGATTGATCTTGGAGTGCAGAGCCAGTGGAGACCCCAGCAGGTGGATCACCTCCTAATTTTCCATCTCCAGGAACATACCGGTGAGCTTGTCAGCTAGGCATGGTTGAACCTTGTGGATGAGGGTGATGAGACACTCTCCCAGCTGAGGATTCTGGTAGTGCAGAGGAGTGGAGGCCAGTGTGGACGCTTTTACATACAATACATACAATGCTAATGCTGCCACAATGTGAAACTAATACAATTGTAATACATCAAAAGTCATTTTACAAAAGCCTGTACTGTAATTACTTGCTTCATTCCAATCAGGGCTTGAACTTGGAATTGAGCCCTGGTCTGGGTCTGAATCTCCATCAGGGTCTGGGCCTTTGTCTGGTTGTGAGCCAGGGTCATGAGCAGTCATGCTCAGTTGTCAGTTGGATACTGCAGGCACTGCACACATAAATCCCTAACCGCTCAGCCACCTGACTCCCACTACACGCTGGCCACATACATTTCGCTTCCCCAATCTGTTTCTCTCTAAATATTGTTTATTATTAATTATAAATTATTTTTCTGACATCACAGACACAGTTCATGTGCTATGCAACGAGTAAGATATTTGTAGTGTTGTTGCACTGGCTATTAGCTTTATATCTGCGCCCCTATTTTAATCATGTATTTTCTGAATAATGTAGAATAAATGGACATTTCATTTTTGATATAGCCTACCCGCCGCCGCTGTAAAATCCTTAAAGAACTATGGGATAGGGAGTTGGGATACCTTCAATGATAAGGTAGCCTACATCTAAGGAACCAGAAGAGCATGTAGTTAAACTATTTACAATTTAAAAACATGATCCTCGAGTGTACCTGGAGAAAAGCAAGCAACACAGCGAGTTAAATCAGTTGCAACTATAACCAGCAAGAGCAACACCTCCCTCAATAATTGTCATTGTGTTCCTGGAGGAAACAAGCTAGCATGTCATTCAACAATCTTTCTGTGCTGGTGTAGGCCTACTCCCTGAACAAGTGCGTTGTTAGCCTTTTCTTGAATGTGGAGAGACAGTCAGTATCTCTAATGGAGGTGGGGAGATGATTCCACCATTGGGGGGCCAGACGGGAGAAGAGCTTGGGTTGGGAGCGGGCGTTCTTGAGAGGTGGGACCACCAAACGGTTGTCAGAAGAAGACCATAGGTGGGGGTGTAAGGCTGGACGCGAGACGTGATGTAGGTGCAGTCCCGTTCACCACTCGGAAGGTACCAGGGGCCTCATTTATCAACCGTTCGTACGCACTAAAATGTGCGTAAACCGTGCGTACGAATGAATCCACGCAAAAGTTGCGATTTATCATGCCAAGAGATTTCTTGGAAGTGTGCGTAAATCTAAGAATGGTCAATACTATGCGTAGATGAGTACGAACAATTCGAAGTGGGGAGACAAGGCAATTGCATTGTGAACACGGGAACTGTATGTAGGCCTATAAGATTGAAATCAATAATTAAAGCATTTTGCAAGGATTTCCATGAAATATTGAATTCATGAAATATTGTAATGATATAGCCTAATTGAACACCATAAGGGGAGTTGTAGCATTCCCCCGAAAGATGGTTTCACACTTGACTGATGGTTTTAAGATTTATTGAATAATCCCCAAATCCAACGTAAGAGCTGGTTGCAAAACACAAAAACAATAAATCATTAGCTTACTTTACATTCGGTTTTCACGGTCCTTTCATCACATTAAGCTAGCATCAATTAAACTTATAACAAGTGCTAATAAAGTTATCACCCACGAAATTAAACATAAGCCACATGTTGCTATAACAGTATGACAGTATTACTAACCTTGTGCCTCTTCGGAGGGTGCTAAATATCTTTAAACGTCGGCATATCTGCAGTTATATTGCCGTTTTCACAGACTCTCCGTTCAACTTAATATTGTAGTCAAAACTCCGCAAGATAACAGGAAATGCACAAACACACGCTTCAAAATAAAAGCCTTGTACTAATAAAACAGGAAGTGAGACAATAAGAGTTTATACCAAGCGCAAATACATTATGGAGCAACACAAATACACTGTTTAACAGGGCTTTCTCTTGTTTAAAGCAAAAACACGATTTGGGTCAGTTACACTCCCACTAAAATTATGAATGTCTCATTAAATAATGTACATCATTAATAATTTTCACACAAATAATGAAACTGTCCTTTCACAGTAATGAGCTTAAGAAGCTTCTAACAACAGAACTAGTTTCTGCACAGGCCGTTCCAACATGGACAATTTCCCAAGGCGCTCTCCTTTCTTATTCAGTCTCTTATCTCCAACTGAGATCTTCACTCTCCGTACGAGTCCATCCCTACCACTGACGGTCTCCAAGACCCTTGCAACTTTCCATTCACCTCTGGGCGATAGTTCATCAATGTCCATAACAACATCACCCACTTGGAGATTTCTCTTTGGCGCATGCCAACGCTGCCTTGCAGTAATGTCGTGAAGATATTCCCGTTTCCAGCGACTCCAGAACTGTTCAGCCAGATGCTGTACGCGGCGCCATCCTTTTACTCCATACAAGTCTTCTCTGGGGAAGGTGCCGGGTGGAGGGAGTGCTGTGCTGGATTTCATCTGGACCAGATGATTAGGGGTTAGCGGTTCCAAACTGTCAGGGCTGTGTAAGTTATCAACAGTGAGAGGTCGACTGTTGACTATGGCCATGGCTTCGTAGAGTAGAGTCCGTAGTGAAGCATCATTAAGTCTCTCCTTAGAAAGTGAAAGAGTGGCATTCAGGACACTCCTTACAGTCTTGATCTGGCGCTCCCATACACCACCTGCATGGCTGGAGTGGGGCGCATTCATGACGAAGTCACACTGCTTTTGTGACAGAAACGTACTTAGTCTCTGTGTGTCGAGCTCCTTTAAAGCTGCCTTGAATTCGTTCCTCGCACCAACGAAGTTGGTGCCTTGGTCACACTGGATTTGACGGACTGCACCTCGAATAGCAATAAAGCATCTCAGACCGTTTATGAAAGCATCAGTGGACATATCCTCTAACATCTCAATGTGGATGGCCCGTGAGCGGAAGCAGGTGAAGAGTAGCCCGTATCGTTTATGCTGTTTCCTGCCTTCCGTAGTGATAAAGGGGCCAAAGCAGTCCATACCGCAATACGTGAAGGGTGGGGACGGCTCTAATCGCTCTACAGGTAAGTCACTCATTCTTTGGCCCTCTGCGGGTCTCCTGAGCCTGCGACAAGTCACACACTGGCGGATGTAAGATGATACTGCTCTGCTCATTCCAGGAATCCAGTAGCCACTGGATCTGATCATGTTCGTGGTGAAGCCTTTGCCCTGATGCTTTGTCTTCTCATGGTTATGAGCTATTATCAACTTTGTCACATGATGCTCCTTAGGAATGACAATTGGGTGCTTAAAAGAGTCAGCAAGGGATGAGTGTCGGAGTCTTCCTCCCACCTTGAGGATACCATCAGCGTCGACAAAGACATCAAGTTGGTGCAGTTTGTTGCCACGCAGTAGTTGACTTCCTTTGTTCAACAACTTGATTTCCTTTCCATATGCTTGACTTTGAAGGTTCTTTATGATGACTCGTTCGGCACTTTCCTGTTCACTCACTGTAGCAGGAGCGTGTGATTTGACTCTCTTTGCCCTTCGCAGAAGACGGGCTACAGCTTTGGTAGCTCGAGACCATGATGAGAACTTGGACAGACGGTCGGCAAGTCTCATTGATTCCGTGGTGTTTGTTTGCAGCGTCTGTGCCTTTTTGACTTCTCCTAGGGGTAGGTCTACTACAATATCCGTTTGTTGAGGTAATTCCTTTTTGTATTTCTCATCTCTGCTGAACTTCCGTTGAAGATGACTGAGCCTGATTTCCGCAAGTTTCTTATTATTTGGTAAGTGTGGCCGTTGCTTAAAGGGCAGGGGCATCTCCAGATGTCCCTGATCGTTTTTCTTAATGCCTTCTTTCAGTTTGCTCAGGAATACGAGATCATCTTGTGAGACAGTCTTGTCGTCTCCTTTGGTGTCTTTAAAGTCTGACTCAAGTACACTTAAGACATCCATAGGTGTAACTGGAGGGAGTTCCTTTAAAGTGACTCTATGACACAGGCTGGTTTCTGTTTCATCCAGGCATGGTGTTGAGTATCCAACAATGCTCCACCCCAAATCTGTGAGGATGGCATAGGGCTCGTGGTCTTTACCAGTAATTACTTGTCTGGGTGTTAGTGTTCTGGGACAATTATACCCAATCAGGAGTCCTACATCACAGGTAAGGAGAGGTGGCATCTTTTCTGTAAGTGCTGTTAAGTGAGGCCACTTTCTTGCCGTTTCACATGATGGTATGTGATCCCGATTCACAGGAATGCATTCTTTGGTGTATGATGGAGGAAGGTTGATGTGATGGCATGAATTGTAGCCTCTCACACGGAGCCCAGACACCCTGTCACTGTCAGTGATTGTGTTCTCTCCTAACAGTGTGGTAAGTTTTAGTTTCACCGGGTAGGTGTCTGCCTTTAATGTATTGCTCACTTCTTTTTCGATGAAGCAGCTGTCGCTTTGAGTGTCTAATAATGCATAGACAAGCTGTTCGTCAGATGGGTTTTTAACAGAGGACACCCACACAGGTACGATCATGGAAGTGATGCATGACTGACCTCCTTCAGTGACTGTGAGTGCCATGGCTGTCTTGGTTTCATTCACAGTGGTTGGTTCTTTGTTCCCAAGTGACTCCGTTCTTTCTTCCTCTTTACGTCTTCTGAAGTTTTCATCATGAAGACAGGTAGGGTGCCTTCCCTTGCATGAGTCGCATGTGTGGCGGTGACGACATTCCTTGGCGTTGTGATTTGCCTTTGTGCATCCGTAACACAGCCTGTTTTCCTTTATGTATGTTCGTCGATCCTCAAGGGACTTTCTCATGAAGTCTGGGCACTTGGAGAGTGGATGTTTATCATCTTTGCACCACATGCAGGTGAGCCTTGGTTTTACATAGCTTGTTTTTGATTCATCACTGTTAAAGGCGGTTTGGGTGCTGAACACATTGGCTTTGTTTCCTTTTGTCTCCCTTGAGCTTCCTTTGTCCTGGGATGAGTTAGAAGAATGAAGAGCATGTAGGGACGTGACTGGGTTACATGCTATCTCTGCTTCTACTGACACAAAGTTAGCGAAAGCCTCGAAGGTTGGAAAGTCCTTATTTTGCATTAGAGCCACTGTAACCTGGCGATTCCAACGGGCTGCTAACCAATCAGGAGTTTTCTGAATTAGCTTTTGGTTTTCTTCACAGTCACTTAATATTTCTAAGCCTTTAACATGTGGCATGGCTTGCAGGCAGGCGTTCAGGAAGTCAGAAAATGTTCTTAACCCTTCTGCATCTCTGGCCTGTATTTTTGGCCATTTTGACAATTTCTCCCTGAAGGCTCTTTGGACGACAAATGGCTGTCCATAGCGATGGTTGAGCCTATTCCATGCATCCTTGTATGCCTCTTCATCGCTTCGATAAAAGGTGCCTTCAAGGCATTGGAGAGCAGGGCCACTCACATATTTCTTGAGGTAGAAAAGTTTATCAGATGAAGCAATACTCTTTTGATCCACAAGCGAGATGAATGAAGCCCTCCATTCAATGTAGAGGATGGGGTCTCCACTAAACACTGTGGGCATTGGCATTGGGAGTCTGTTTATGGCTATGCTTTCTTGGATTGCCTTGGCTAGATGGGACACGTCAGTAGGGAATGCTGGCGCTGCAATAAGAGGGCTTTGGTGGTTTACAGGAGGGGTGGAAGTTATCTGTCTGTTGTCTAGCTGTATAGACCGGTTATCAGTTTCCTGTTTGATCTCTCTGTTGTAGACCGCTAGCCTTGCACGCGCAGCCTCCATGTCCTTTTCTACCTTTAGACGCTCCAATTCAGACACCTGCAAATCCATTTCCTTCTTATGTTGCTCTTCCATAAGTCTTATTTTTTCCTTTTGCTTTATCTCAACTTGCATTATTTTGTATTGAGCCTCCTTTGCAGCGAGCTCTGCAGCTGCTTCTGCCCTTTTTGCACCAATGCTCGATGTGTCAGAGCGGTGGCTGGCACCTGCCTGAGAGGCTGCTGAACCATAAATGGAATGAGCATAGTCTTGGGCTGTTAGTTGATGAAGACGAAGTCTTTCATGTTCTGCGCCAAAATCTCCATCTATTGCTGCTAAACGTTCATGAACGATTTTCAGTATATCATTACTCACAGCCTCACATGCATCGGTTTTGCGTCTCAGTTCATTGGATGGCGTGGCACGCTCTCTTATGTCATTGTAAGCTTTCGTGATGTCCCTTTTTCCCTTTTCAATTGTATCTGCCATTGTAGCCAGTTCTGATTCTGAGATGTCTTTCTTTAAATTTTCCCTGCATGTTCTGATTTGAATTTTCCATTCTTTGTACAGGCTGAGAAATCTCTTTTCTTTTTTACTGAATTCCTCATTTAGGTAGGCAGCCATTTTGTCTGTGGGAATACTAGGACGCTCTGAGCGTCGTGGTAATAGTAACCCATCCGCTTCATCCATTTTGAGTTGAAGATCAGCCAATTGTTTTTCCTTACTTTCAATTATTTTCTTTAATTCCTGCCTTGCCGTGCCTTCATTCTCTTGAAGCAGAGATCCTTTGTTTTCTTCTATTTCCATTCGTAATATATGTATCTGATCCTTTATGTCATCCATTTTGAGCGTAGTTGTATTTTTTACCTTCTCCGTTGACCATCACGTGCGTGCTGCAACCCACTGCTTTGTTTGCCGTGCCGTTTTATAATGGATTCCGTAGGGAGTGAGATGTAGCAGGTGAAGGTGAAGCTCTTACTGTAGCATTCCCCCGAAAGATGGTTTCACACTTGACTGATGGTTTTAAGATTTATTGAATAATCCCCAAATCCAACGTAAGAGCTGGTTGCAAAACACAAAAACAATAAATCATTAGCTTACTTTACATTCGGTTTTCACGGTCCTTTCATCACATTAAGCTAGCATCAATTAAACTTATAACAAGTGCTAATAAAGTTATCACCCACGAAATTAAACATAAGCCACATGTTGCTATAACAGTATGACAGTATTACTAACCTTGTGCCTCTTCGGAGGGTGCTAAATATCTTTAAACGTCGGCATATCTGCAGTTATATTGCCGTTTTCACAGACTCTCCGTTCAACTTAATATTGTAGTCAAAACTCCGCAAGATAACAGGAAATGCACAAACACACGCTTCAAAATAAAAGCCTTGTACTAATAAAACAGGAAGTGAGACAATAAGAGTTTATACCAAGCGCAAATACATTATGGAGCAACACAAATACACTGTTTAACAGGGCTTTCTCTTGTTTAAAGCAAAAACACGATTTGGGTCAGTTACAGGAGTTGTTAATATTGGCGAATTTATGTAATGTGGTGTACTGTTACAATATGCTTGTGGACCACTAGCCTATAAAAGACAGTCAATTAACACGGAATATCTAAGAGAAGATGGCAGATCTAGCTGTGTTGGAAGATTTAGCACACGCCACATTTCGCCGAGAGCGCATTTTTAGAGACAGGTAGCCTATGACTTCTTTGCAGAAAGTAGTGAGTGGCTCATTAGTAGATATTGTTTCCCTAAACCCATTTTAGTGGAATTATATGAGATACGTCTGAACTTGTCCACCTCCAGTTGCAGCAATGTCTCGCTTGTGTACCGCTACAGCCTTTTTTGCACTTGATTTGAAATCAAACCACTTTTTTTTATATCTGCCAATGAGCGCCTCTGAGAAGATCCGCTGCGTTAACAGCAATCGCTACCTTTTCCCAAAGCATATTCTTTTTTTATTGGTCAAAGCACCGCTAAGTGTTCCAAATAAAACTTTGTGGTTGCACTCAACCTCCGACACCAAAACCTCAATTTCATTTAGCGAAAAAATAATTTTATTTCCTTTCTTTTCTTGCTCGATTTTCATTACCAATTTCCAAGTGAACTTGTTTACTCCCTTTTTATTGGTGGTGATTAAACTAATTTAGATAATATAGGGCGTTTCGTATGCAAATACTTGTGTTCGTGCACACGTTTATAGACTAAGAACAGGTGAGATTTATCAAGGACAATCTCCTAGAAGTGTGCGTACGGCGCTCGTACGAATGTTTGATAAATCGCACCTTGAACTGTTCGTGGGAAATATTCCAAACCTCCACGTAAGAACAATTTCGAAGCACGTGTAACAGGTTAGAAAAGCATGTATAAATAATTGCACAAGATAATCTGTTACCTGTATTTCAGTTTATTTTTAATCTTTTACTTTTTATATTACAAGCACATGGTATTGGGGGTCTCTGGTAGCTCCCCCTGTCTCCCCCTGTCTTGTTCCTGTCTCCCCCCTTCCTCCTTCCTGTTTGACCTATGCTGGGAATGAGGTAGGCGGTTGAGTTTTGTGGGGATGGAGAATCTAATGAATGTTGCCTTTAAAAATAGGCATCTAGGTTCTTGTATAGCTTCTTATAGCTTATTGTTGTTATATGTATTATATGTCCGAACTATTTGTGTGATGTATCCCTCTGACATATTGTTTATGTCTTCTTCTTCTTGCCTGTTTGACCTATGCTGGGAATGAGGAATGACAATGAGGAGCGACACGAAATAAACACACATCTCAGCAACTGTCCACGAGTCACAAATATTTAACAAACACAACGCAGAAGTCTCACCGGTTACATTGGTGCCGTGACCGTCGGTTCATCAGATCTACGCTCGCTAAATCACCGGGACTGTTGCTACTGCCGCTGCTGAAGCTACCGCTGCTATCCCGCTGCTAGCTGCTACCACCGTTGCTAGCTGCTGCCGCCTGCTGTCGACTAGCTCTGCTCCGACATACAGCGCAGGCACATGACACGAATGATACGATGCAGAACTTCATGCCCAGCACAAGCCCAGCAAATGCCACACCTACACAGACATGCTCAGGAGGCTGTCTGGATGCCTCAAGACTGAATGTAGTTGTCCAAGTAGACGCTAAACCGCCCCATTCTTCAGAGGTGACCATGTGCACCTCACACGTCTAGGTTTGGCCATGTTATGAAGCCCGTGTTCAGGTTAATTGAGTATGGCTCAGCTTCAGTTAGTTTTGAATGACAATGTTCCTGAGAGATTTGTCATTCATGTTTCACTTTGTGTGTCTCTCGACACAGTTGGTTAACCCAGTTAGTGATGGGATGTGATATCGTATGTTTCTGTCAGGTACGCTTTTATATTTTTGAATCTTTCTGTGGTCATCGGAGGCGCACCCGTGAACATTGTGAGGGACCCCCAGGAATGTTGACCCCGTGTGAAGGACCCCATGGTTGGGTGAAGCACCGTGTGAAGGACCCCATGGTTGGGTGAAGCACCGTGTGTGTGGGTTGCTCTGGATGGGAGAAGCATGGTTGGTGTATGTGTGAGACGCATGGGTGCGCTTCCCTAAGGTCAGAGCGCATATTCCGAGTCCGGTTGGGGGGACCACGCTCTCCCTTGCTACACTTTCCCATCATGGCATGGTAGGTAGGCCTTAGTGTATGGGGTGTATACGGCATCCCTTTTTCCTGTAGAGAGGCAAGACTTGATCAATCTCTGTTTTCTCTTAGCCTAGCGAAATAGGCAGCTTTTGAGGCTGAGGTTTCTAAAGGCCTGTATTGTCTGTATGGGGAGGTTGCAGATATTTGCGCAATTCTGAGGGGGTGAGTGTAACAGGTTAGAAAAGCATGTATAAATAATTGCACAAGATAATCTGTTACCTGTATTTTAGTTTATTTTTAATCTTTTATTTTGATATTACAAGCACACTGGTATTGGGGGTCTCTGGTAGCTCCCCCTGTCTTGTTCCTGTCTCCCCCCTTCCTCCTTCCTCCTTGACCTATGCTGGGAATGAGGTAGGCGGTTGAGTTTCGTGGGGATGGAGAATCTAATGAATGTTGCCTTTAAAAATAGGCATCTGAGGTTGGAACCGCCAGAGTTTCAGAGGGGTGAGTGTAACGGAGTTCGAACCGTGAAACTCACTCTTCAGGTATGTAATGGCAGGGTTTTTCCTGCATAGAGAAAATTTGGGTGCGCGCCTAAACCGTTTCCCCGAGCGCCTATGAAAAATCCCAAGCGCCTAAGGCAAAAAAAAGTCTGCGATAAAAATAAATAAAAGCTGTGTTCATAACGCGTGCAATGCATGTCAGCGAATACATTCTCAATATTATGTTTCAAGTAGGCTACAAGGCTGACCAATAGTAATCGAGTTGATAACCGTGTCTTCTTGTCTGATCAAAACGCAACTGAGGTGAGGTGCGCGAATGGACAGAGCGGTCTTTCCGCTGCGAGGGCCAGCCCGACGTGCACGAATACACCTATACGAATACAAATGAATTTTCCACTCAAAATGATGACAAAAGTTTGATTAACGATTTCCAACGCAGCCCCCGTTGGTATTCTTAACCTGGAATGATAATATATAGTGTAGGTGTAACCGGTGTGAACTGGTGAAACTCACTCCTCAGGTATGTAATGGGCCATCCGAGTCAACGAATAGCTAGCTTTTCTTTGGTGTAGTTGGTAGTGGTCGCGCTTGGCAAGTCGGAGATCGTGTGTTCGAGCCCAGCGAGTGGCTAACGACGCCTTGTCGGACGGAGCGTGGCTACGTCCGTTACATACCCGTCACATTGGTGCCGTGACCCGGATCTCACGAGGTTAGCGCCAGCTAACCGCCGGAGCGAGTTTCAGAGGGGTGAATGTAACCGATGTGAACTGGTGAAACTCACTCCTCAGGTATGTAATGCCATCCGCGTCAACGAATAGCTAGCTTTTCTTTGGTGTAGTTGGTAGTGGTTGCGCTTGGCAAGTCGGAGGTCCTGCGATCGAGCCCAGAGTGGCAACGATGCCTCGTTGGACGGAGTGTGGCTACGTCCATTACATACCAGTCACATTGGTGCCGTGACCCGGATCTCACGAGGTAAGCGCCTGCTAACCACCAGAGTGAGTTTCAGAGGGGTGAATGTAACCGGTGTGAACTGGTGAAACTCACTCCTCAGGTATGTAATGGGCCATCCACATCAACGAATAGCTAGCTTTTCTTTGGTGTAGTTGGTAGTGGTTGCGCTTGGCAAGTCGGAGGTCCTGCGATCGAGCCCAGAGAGTGGCAACGACGCCTCGTCAGATGGAGCGTGGCTACGTCCGTTACATACCAGTCACATTGGTGCCGTGACCCGGATCTCACGAGGTTAGCGCCTGCTAACCGCCGGAGTGAGTTTCAGAGGGGTGAATGTAACCGGTGTGAACTGGTGAAACTCACTCCTCAGGTATGCATCTGTTACATACCCGTCATATAGGCATGAAGAAACTAAAAGGAAATTGCAAAACACCTGGGAAAACGCTCAAATGTAATTACTATTTTTGAAAATCCACCACCGCAGCACAGCCCTGCAGTAGCGGACTGGCCATTTGGAGCACCGGGAGAAAAATAACAATGGAAAACCAGGCTAAGAAACGTAAGGGTGGGGCTGGAAATTTAAGAGACAAAAAGACCTCAGCTGCACTAGACAAGGTGTTACCAATTGAAAAACGGCTATGTTTATTTTACACAAAGCTCAAATATTTAGCGCTAAAATAAAGGCCAAAAAATGTGGAATGTGCATGCATTAGCAGGTTAGCTGTGGTGACGTATATGGGGGCCGGTTCTGGTGGGCCAGTCTGGATCAAAGTATAGGGCCTATTTTTATAGGGCCCATTATTTATGAAATGGTAAAAATTAAATAATAAAAAACATTGATGTCTGCTAATCGAGCACCGAAGACCCATTTGGACTCAGGAAAAACCCTGGTAATGGGCCACCCGCGTCAAAAAACAGCCAGCTTTTCTTTGGGGTAGTTGGTAGTGGTCACGCTTGGCAAGTCAGAGGAACATGAGATAGGCAATAGACGAGGTTATAACCAGCTATAACCAATCCAAAGAGCTGCTGTCAATCCATATGCCTTCCAGTTCACAGCCATTTCCAGTCGCCGCCCGGAAAGGGCGAAACGCACTGCCGATGGGACTTCATGATTTTGTAAAAGACGCTCTCTCCCAGCTGTGAGCCTGTCGTGTGATTGGAAAGTCAGATGTCTGCATCCAAATGTCAAAGTAAAGTTCACGGACATGGACTGCCCCATGACAGGAGATTGGGTCGTTAGGGGGGTCAGATGGCTGAGTGGTTAGGGAATCGGGCTATTAATCAGAAGGTCGCCGGTTCGATTACCAGCTGTGCAAATGACGTTGTGTCCTTGTGCATGAAACTGCACGTACCCTACTTGTCTCGCCGTCGCTCTGGATATGAGCGTCTGCACACTGACTAAATGTAGGCTAATGTTTTAACTGAAAGTTTGTGCGGGGTTTCAAACTTCCGTGACACGCATCTTCTATACGATCGTAGCTCAGGAAGACACCATTCATTAGACCAAATCTCGGTTAAAGGCTAATGTTCGGGACACAATCACTTGTCTTTGCACAAACCAGATCCGAGATTGTTTTTGCGGATGATTGCTGGGTGTACCAACAACATACAGTAGGCTATGTCGTTCGACGTTTGAACTGGAGGCTATTGCGGGGTTTAAAACTAGTGGTGCCTTTTCTCGATATGGCATATGCTACGATCGGAGCTCAGTATAGGGAGTAGCCTATGTAGGAGTTATTGTAGGCTAGGAGAGATGTCCAAGCAAGCACAATTTCTCTTTTAGAAGAATTTCGATGTTTTCATTTCAATAGGCAGTAGAATAGGTTGTGTGTTACGCAGTTCCTGGCGAAAGTTCAGTCCTCTTGAAGTGGAAGAATATGTAGGCCTACTACGTTTGATCAATTTCTCAACGTTTGAAATTATGCTAATACTTTTGTAAGTTCCCTTGTATTGCGAAATATAGTCTTGAAGGGAAGAATAATGCAAAGTTTCGTTAAGGGGATCCCAAGTCCAAACAGACATTACGGAAGAGTCTGATGCGAAAGTTTTTTCAGACACAAACGTATCTAAACAAGTGAGGCCACGTTTACACATAGCCGGGTATTTACAGAAACGAATATTTCTGCCCCTCCGTTTTAAAAAATAACGTCATACACACAACATTCAAAAATGTTTCTGTTTACATGAACCCGCATAAATACGCCCCCAGCGCATAAATACGCCCCCAGCGCCTTCATAGCTATGCCAAACCTGTAGCCAGCAGTGTAATGTGAAGGATAAAGCCATGCAAACCAATCAAAATTCTCAAAATCAACAACAACTATGAATAACACGATCGACTTCCTTTACCTTTCAGGCGCGAGGTTCATTTGTTTCAATGATTCACAAATAAATATAACGCGAAGCACAAATGTATTTTGTGATTCACAAATTTAAAGCAATTCACAAATAAATGACCCCATTACATTACAAACAGGACGCTCACATGACGTGATGCATTTTTAGTCGCATACCAGTAGCCTTCTGTCGACGTTTGAGAACCTAAAACTCTGTTTAGCCTAGCGGACACGTAAACGCAAAAACGGAGTTTTCAGAAATCTTCACCTTGGCGAGTTTTTAGAAATGATGGTTTTCCGTGATAAAACCTCCGTTTTCGTGAAAATGAAAGGCCAAACCGCATGAAAATACGTGCGTTTTCCTCCGTGCAAACGGGGTCTCAGTGTGTTCCCAGGAGCAGACTGGAATTTTTCTCCGGACATTTGTCTTGTATACCAAAACCTTATCAGTTCTGTCATTTTTCTATTGGTAGGCTACAATACGGTTCGTCACAGATGCATTATGCATTTCTCACACTATTGGTCTCTACCCTAGGGGTTTCAGATTACAGTTAGAAAACTCTGCTTGCTCTGGCGTTGAAGAGCAGCACTGGGTTGCTGAGCGTAAAGTCGTAAATCTGTCCCATGATATCTGGGCCTTGTAGTCCTTAATATCTGGGCCTTGTAGTTTTCTATGGACGAAGTATACACACAGGGCCAATACCAATACTACCCCTTACCCCTAGCCCTTACTTTTGCGCGTTCAAGTGAGAGCTAATGGTGTCCCAATACTCTTTTTGAGCTAGGGGTAGGGCTAAGACGAAGGGGTACGTATGCACCCCTTCAAACCAAGTAAGATCGGGAACTTACTTCAAACCTAGGGCTATGTGAATACTGCGCGACCGGCAACAATCGCGGCCAGATCTTCAAGAGTCCGAGAAATTTAATATTTTCGGTTTAATGAATTGATCAAATTAACAATAACAATTTTCCTAATTGAAACGTTTAAAAAAAACGCTAGTTTGCTACGCTACAGTCTTCTTTCTAGCTACATATTAGTGGCAATACTAATCAGTCAACAACTTTGCATTTGGTTTTCAGTAGCATATACAAAGTAAAAAAGGTGATTAAGAGGTTCATTTTCAATCATATAATAATTTTCTGACTGGCCACCGGCCTTTTCCAAGCCTGCAGAGTCCTCTGCGCTCTACTTCTCACAACCTGTTTCCAAATCATGACTCTCACCCGACACAGCAGAAGGCCGCTAAACCTCGGCGTGACGGCAGATCACCGTGGCATCGTTCTCGGCCATGCAGACGATGCCTGCCCCTCCCTGGAGGGCGGAGTGGACCTGGGCCCTGTTGCTATCAGAGCAGAGCATCAGATCAGCGTAGGTCGCCTCAAACATGGCGTCCAGGGCGTCGCCGCCACCAAAGAGGGGGTTCTGGGGTTCGTGCTCCAGATCCCGGCCTGGTTCCAGAGAAACCAGCTCACGTCTTGGAGGAGGACAGCCTCGGAGTTGGTGGGGGTGAAGCAGGAACGAAGGGGCCCCTGGAGGGCCAGGCGTCCCACCAGCCTGTGCAGTAGGTCATGCAGGGTCTGGTGGTGCAGGGCGCTGGGCCGGGGAGCCAACAGGACCTTCTCCTGGATCAGCACCTCCCCGGGCTGGAGGGAGGGGGTCTCAAACGAGCTTGCGGGTAAAGAGGGATGATCCTGGACCTCTTCAGGGAGGCCTGCAGCTCCATCATCTTCATCCTTCTCTTCATCGTGGAAATCATCAGGGTGGTCAGCGTTTTCGTTGTCAACCATCTCAGGCTGGCCTACTTCCTGGTTGGTGAGACCTGACTCTGGGTCGAGACTTCCTGTTGTCACTTCCAGGTTTATGTCTTCAGAGGAGGAGTTGGCTAGGTTACCGACCCTGGTCATGGCTTCAGCATCAAGGCCTGGCACGAGAAAACACACTTTAAACTAAACCATTACTTTTATAGATAGATACAGATAGATATATACTTTATTAATCCTGTGAGGGAAATTCAGGGAAGAGAGCATACCCAGGCAGCCAACTGTGTCAGCGCCAACAAGGAATTTACAGCATACATACATGACATGAGGAGAGATGAGGAGAGAAAAAGGCAACCGCCAGACAATGCTCCCAAAGGAGTACAGTGTGAGAACAGGCAAAAACTTCAGCACACAAGCCAACAAACATTACAAAACACGTGATTTAACATGAGTGGGGTGGGGTAACCAGCAGCATCTGGACCTGCAGCCACTGGTGGGCGCTGAACACAGACCCTGCCAGCCACCCTTGGGAAACAAACATTACAAAACAAAATACGAGACTTGCAACGGAAGTGGGGTGGGGTAACCAGCAGCATCTGGACTTGCGGCCACTGGTTGCACAAGATATAACACAACAGAGAGACTGTCGACATCTCCGTTAACAGCAGAATGCCACAGTCCTGTACGAGTCCGTTTGCTGCCATCTGTAGCTTCAGCTCATCCATTATATTTGTGATGGATCTGGCATTTGAGAGGAAGATGCTAGGTGGCAGTTTATGCGGTCGTCTTCTCAGCTGCGCGTAAACGCCAGCCCGGCAGCCTCGCATTTTGTCTCCTCTCGTTTCGGCGCCTCCTCCTCCTGCCCGGGAATGACAATCCACGGAGAGCCTGCTGTCCGGGCTATATCATCTGGTATGCTGTGTGTTGGTAAAGTCGCTGTTTACGGATTGTTCACTCCGTACTCCAATGTTTAGGAGATCCTGGCGACTGTAGACAGTCAAGTTGTGTATAACTATTAACTATTCTTTTCTCATAACATATTTTAGCTGTTAACTACAATACTATTATTATGGTTATTTACTTGACCTACAAGTAATTCAGCAGAACTCAATACTTTCAAACCTGGTTTACAATAGCATGTCTTACAATAGCATAGTTACCAGTTTTTTTTATGTAAAGGTTAAAAAATGTCTCTACCTTTGCTGACAACTGTAGCGGTCACTTCGCGCCTGGGTAGTCAACACCTCACAAATGGCCTCCAGCGCGCGCCTCTGGTGCATGAGGGCTTCAACCTGCTCTGCGATCTCTACTACCCACAACCCCTTGCCTGGGGCCTGGCATCATCCCACGGGACCAGTCCAGGGAGGGACAGTCACTGCTGCTGTCGCTGCTGCTGTCACTGCCGTCCGAGGACGCATCGCTGCAGGAGTCAGCCCGGAGGTTTTCTTCGCCCAGCAAGTTCCCAATCCGGCTCTTGAAGGCCTCTGGAAGAAGTTGTACAGCAGAGGGGTGAAGAGCTCCTGGTCCAGGCGCTCCTTGTCCTCCAGGTTTTGGAAGTTGGGCTCGGAGCGGCAACGGTGTGTCGAGGGGAGTCGTACTGTCCGGGGGAAGCTGATAAATGCGGCCAATCCACTCCTCGGAGAAGTGGTGGATCCTCCCCTGGAACATCCTGGTGCACATGCTGTGGGATGCCAGCAGGCGGCCCAGGTCGTACTCCGCCTGGTCGAATGATTTGACGGAGGAGCCTCAGTCGCGTTTGTCGTCGTGATGGTCGGGGGAGGATCTGGAGGCCGAGTGGGCCATCCGCACAATGGCGTCCAGCATGTTTTTAGCGGTGAAGTTGAGGTCCTGGCAGCTGGCAGCACTTCTAGCCTCGCTCCGGGCGCTGGGGCTCCTGGAGGAGGAAGGAACGAGGCTCTCCTTCAGGGAGCAGAGGGTCGGTGACATCACGCGGCTGGGCGGAGCCATCGCCTTCTCCATCTCTTCCGCCTCCGCCACGCTGCCAATGAGGAAGGAGGCCATCTCCATCCTCTTCCTCGAGGAGGCTTTGGCACCAAGTTCTGACATGATTATATTGTTATTATTGCACTTAAACATTAGCATATTGTATTTGAGATTGTGTTGATATTGCGCTAGCTGTTAAAATCCAGACTCCCGTTGCTCTACCCATTGAAATACTGTTAGACTATGCACTTCTGAACCTTTATTATCTACTGTTCTTACTAAAAGCAAAACTATTTGTATCAGCTACAGTACATGAACAAATTGTCCATTGTGTTGAGTCTCTCCAGGTATGTGTTCCTACCTGGAGGGGGTTCTGAACTTCTGAGAACAGCAGCTTCCTGTCTGAGAAGAGCAGCTTCCTGTCTGAGAACAGCAGGTCAGGAAGCTTCAGTCCCAGTTCTGGCCAATAGGGTGAGGGGCAACTGGAGGGTAGCGACTGTAAAAAGGGTGGTGGCTTGGTAGTGCGTTTGTTAACGCGATTAATACAATATTATAGGAAGTATTTACAAAGTCGAGTCAGGCATAGGTTCTGCACTCACAGTTCTACAGATCTGCTCCCCCGCAGAAAGTGAAGAAGAAGGGAGGAGGATGTTTCAGTGGCCTCATGAGAGCTTTTGGGAGAGCTGTCAGGAGAGGCAGAGGAAAGAAAGTAAATCCTTAAAGTTGATCTTCACAGTTGTTATTACGTAAACATGGTTACGTTCATATTAAACACACAGGCTGTGTCTACTACTGCGCACTCAACGAAGTACACTGCAATGTAGTGCACTGCAATGTAGTGCACTTACATTTGCAGTGCACTCAGTTGCTAAGTAGTGCTGTCTAAACTGGAACACTTTACTTACCCACTTAGCGAGAAGTGACGCACGCAAATCTGCTCGCGACACCCGAGAAACTAAACCCGCGAAACAAACCCGCTTGTATTTCTGTCACTGGACTCCTCCTCTTCCGCTACGTAGCCAAGATGGCGCCCGTTTAGGGCGAGTAGTGTCCATCGTCGGACACTTCATTTTTGGACCGTTTGCAGTGCATCATCCGGGTACTTTCAGTGCACTGAATTATTTTGGTTTCTCAGCGTAAGCGCCCTAAGCACTGAAAGTAAGTGCTCAAAGTGCACAAGTGCGCGGTAGTAGACACAGCCACAGTGTGCAAACCATGTTGGTTACCAATGGTTTCCTGGTGTTCTAAGCACATAGAGTAGAAGTTCATCTGAAAGGATTGCCTTTTCTTTTTGAAGGATTGCACTGTGGGTGAGAAGACCTAGGGTGAAATCTCACATGCAGAGAACATCACCTCCATGAATGCTGCTGCATCTACGGTGAAGAATGTAGATGCTGATCAGTTTCCCACTACTCTGTAAATACACATGAATTATGAATCATTAAACATACGTTGCATTTCATTCGTTTTTTTGACAGTTACTATTTTCATCTATTAACATTAACCAAAGAGATCTTTATTAAACTCCATTTGCGCAGTGAACTGCAGTTCTTAGTAAAGCCTCTAGGTGGCATAGTTATCACAATTATTCAGAGGACTCTCTTATGGGGAAAAAAGTGTTTGATTTGTGGAAGTGCCCCACAATCCCTTTGGCGAATCCTACTGCATGAGGAGACTGCTTTTTATTTGCTTGGTTTGACATTAGTTGTATGTGAGGCCCATGCAGGGGAGTATGGGAATTCATGACTCAGCTTGTATGGTATTGTTAAAAATGTGTCTGACTCGTGTTATATTTGGGTGTTAAGATGCCAAAAAGAATCCCACTACAGAAGCCCTGTCATCCATATTCTGCTCCTGCAATTGACCTAAAGACGACTGCCTGTCACAAATGCAGGGATGATCACTGATCATGGCACTCTTGATAACCTTTTAAAATGTGCTTACCTTGGTCTTAATCAAGTCCTCTGTGCTGTCACCAGCTGTGAGGAATTCTGGAGAGGGAGAAGACCTGAGAGTTTCCAGTCTGTGTTACAGACATTTGGAAAAAGTAATGCTTTTTTAAGAAATTCTGATCAGACACTGTTAATAGTAGCAATTAGATGAAAATTGAATAATCTTTACAAGGTTGGTTACCAAATTGGTTGGTCGGTATTCTCTACAACTCCAACCAAACCTTTGTATCATTTCAGTGAGTATAGAATCCCATCTTGAGTGTAGAAACAACAGTGGTGTCTCTACCTGTCCTCCAGTGAAGGTCCTCGCTGAGCGGAGCTCCTCTGCAGGACCTTTATAGGGGAACGAGGCAGGGAACACCTCCCCCGTCTTCACGTTTAGCACTGCTGCTTGTTTAGGTCACACTGATTTACAGCGTTTAACAAAAGATGCAATACTGCCCACAAATGGGGGGGGAAAAAACAGTAACATTTTCAGTTGATGTAACTGGCTGTTTTCTCGGAAATGTATTTCAACATTATGTATTCATTGCACTGTCTTTGACATTGTAAAGTAATAAATGTAAACGTGCTTACGTGTTGCTTAAAGCAAACGTGTCTACATTACCCGCATGACTCAGGTGTGATTGTAGACATAAATTAATTTACATTATTGCCCAAATGAATCTACCAGTCAAATATTAACCATTTAATTAATTATGTGTGTCCCACAAATACAACACAAATGCATCCTGCAGCACATCAGAAAGTCTACATTTAAAAAAAGAAACTTAGACATCAAAAAGCATAAAATCTCATTTTTTACACCTTGATTTGTACATATTAAATATGTATGTCTACATTGATTTATGTTGGGCTTTGACTGGACTACTCCTGTATCTTTATGATTTTCTTGAAAAAACAGGTTTTAGTAAAATACAAAATATATATTTCAATAACACAATTGCAACTTCCTTCAAAAGGGTAACATGTTTTATCTTTGTGTTGGCCTATATTCATGTATCTTTCCACTAAAACAACATTAAAACATTATACATTAAAATACAGTGCATGACAGTGCCTCCATATTGTGGTACTTACAGTATATTCACACTGCTATACATAAATGTTTATTTTGCACTTCTGGTTAGATGCTAACAGCATTTAATTGGCTTTATACCCACGCAATTACAATAAAGTTTAATCTTAGCTAATCTAATTATCCTGTCATTAGATAATGTCATTAGATCATGTTACAAGTTATCCAAAAAATCTAATATCACTAAAAGGTGACACCAAACATAACCAATATACAATATATACAAGGACACAATACTATAAAAGGAGGTGTTTTGTTTGGATTGGGGTTGACGGAATGTCTCTTGCTGCAGTAGCTGCTTCCCGGACAGCATAGCACACCACAACACTGACACCAGTACCAACTACAATCCCAACACATGAGCCCAGTGGTCCATATTGGGCTCCTGCAATCGCCCCAAAGAATGCTGCCACGATTGCAGTCATTATCATTAATAATGGCTTGATGTAGTGCTTCATTAGAGTCATGCCTGCCTCCGTGTAACCATCTCTAACTACCTCCAGGTCCACTTTCTGACGGCCATCATCCTTGGTCTCCTGCTCTTCGCCACTGACTAGAAAGAACAAACAAAAGCACAGAAGGTTCAAACAAAACATCTTGTTACAATCTGTAGTTAGTTTTGTAAAACATTAGTTACACTGTTCACATGTTATAGTGCACATTTCATGATTTTGAATCAACAGTTTTGGTGTTTCTATTCTATTCTTTAATTTTTTGTTTGTTCTACTCTTTAAAAATGTATGCTTACAGGTCACTGGAATGTCAAGACTACTCCTCCGCTTCTTCAACCCCTCTTTTGACTTCATTTCAGTTTTATACAAATGCAGCTCCTCCATATTTTTCAGCTGACATTCGTATCTTTGTTTCTGTTTTACCAGACTTTGTTTCATTTTTTCCTCATACATCCTTCTCGTCTCTGACACCTCTCTTGGCATCTTGCTCTCAAACAGTTCATAGTACACTTGGGGTAAGAAGAACTCATCCGCGTTGTCGTCCACCATCACCTCAATCTTCTGCAGGAGCTCAGACACCTGCGTACGATTACTTGAAGGTCCATAAAGAACATGATATCTGCCTCCACATTTCTCCAAAAGTGCTTTTGTATTCTCCATAACCTGTTTGGAGAGAGTGAATGTATCCTCTTCTTCACTAACAAATAGGAGCATAGTGTGTTTCCAAACCCTCTCTGACAAAAGCTCCATGTGGTGCTGGTTGGACTTTTTCTCATTGTATGAAATATTTTCCCCTAAGGGCACCACAAGCAGGAGAGCGTGGGGTCCTGGGGGTAATAGAGTCACACTTTTCACTATTTCTTTTTTGATTTGGCTGGACGTGCGTTTTACAGACACTCTGTCCCAGCCCGGTGTCTCCACAACAGTCACTGTTCTTCCAGCTACTTCTCCTTGCTTCTTCACACACATGCCTCTGTCCTTCCAGTTCCCTTCTCCCAGGATGTGTCCGGCAACCACACTCTTCCCGGCCCCAACTTTCCCCAGCAAAACGATTCGAAGATCAGACTGAGGAGAAAGACCCCCTGAGGAGGTGAAAAAAACAGAAAAGGACAAAACTACTTTACAAACTCAAATAAATAACAACAATTGTACAACAATGTTTAAAGAGTTAATTGACTAAAAGCGGATAAAAGGGGATACAAATTTGTAGAAGCAGGTGGGTTAGCATACCAGAAACCTTTCTTGAGATTTCATCAGCCGCCATTGTCCAGGTGGAGGTTTTTTTACAACGTTGGTCCAAAGTCTCATCTTAAAATACAAAACAAGTCATCTTTGTTTATTTGCAATGCTATTATTGTATACGTCAATCACTGTTTGGATATAAAGAATTACAAATAGGCCTCATTTGACATATTTCACAGAAGTAAGTAAAAGTAGTCATCATTTGATTTCATCATACTGTTGACGTTATATCATTTTTTTCCCTTCCTGGTTTTTCATATCAAGAATCATTGTAATTTGAGAAGCAAATATGAATGCTTTAGCATACTAGCGTACTCTACAACCACACAACGTCCAAATACTTTAAACCAGTTACCATGTGTTCATTAGCAAGTCGGACCAAAATAACAAGTTACACACCATGGACTTGCACATCTCTACCAGATTAATACAAGGCATATAACACTGAAATGAATCATATATTGCAATTAAATCAATTTCAAGGCAGATTGAGTTAAAGTAGTCATCAATTTTAAAACTTACAAACAATATAATTCACCTTATTTCTCAAGCTACTGCAGGCAACTTCTGTATGCCACAATCATGTTTATTGAGGTGTGTCCATGGAAGCAGTTTCCTGGGACTTTGAACTTGACTTACCTGACTTAACTGGGATAGGGTTCAAGTTCACAATTGATAACAAAGTATGACAACCGAACATGACGTAGTGAAGTATTTTTTTTCTAACAAAAGGGAGTCCAGACATTCAAATATATTTTGTTTTCAGGTGCACAATACATATTTGCTCTATGAAACATTGATCTTTATTATTGCAGAACAGTGGAACAATTAGTATTGTAGAATGCAGGGAAAGAGTCTGGTTGTGTATTGTCATGTGTTTTTTTCAGGACTGTAGAGGTGTGTCAAAGTAAATCTCCTGATCTGGATCTGCCAGTCTTGCTTTGTTTAGTTAGTTAAGTCACTCCTTCCAGCGTCCTTGACCTGAAGTTAACTCATATGACGCACATATTCCTGAGTTACCTTAAATAACATACATTTTCTTGAGTAACTGTACTGTATTCAGGTAGTGTTTACACTATTTGCTTGATCTTTGTTTAGGAGGTAACATGCTATATGAAGACATTGGTATGATGTATATAGTGATTAATCTGCACCTAAAATGTTATAATCAACCCTTTCTCATACGAGATATATGAGATATATTTACACTTAGCACATATTTTTGCACGTTTGCTGATGTTAGCAGGTTACATTATCGGCAGCGGACAATCCTCCAGTCTTAAACAGGGGTTTTGCAGATCTTCTACCGTCACATCAAATAAAATCCAATCACATGAACCCAACTTTGTGACGTTGTGACTGTGTGTGAGTGTATTTGAGAGACGCGTGAGTGACAGAGAGACGGAGGGTGAGCAGGGAAAGGAAATGCAGCTGAACGAATATGCAGACACAGTATTTAAAAACAAATTTGTGGGCATGCCACTTCTTCACTTAGTGGAAGGTTAACAGATGAAATCTGTACCGGTAGTCCATTAGATATTGGCAGATCGATTGTGTTTTACTATTATATGTAAAACATTATGGATGCCAGAACTTTTTTTGTAATATGGGAACCCGACCCTATCCAATTTTTTTAAAAGTTTGTAAATAGTGTTTACAAATACCACAACAATATTTGTGTGAAAGTGTGAAATTGGTGTTTAACTATTATAAATACAAATGTGTCTTTACAAAGGTGCATGAGTGTGTCTAAATTCATTCATGTCATATTGAAGGGATCTACACTGCAAACCTTTGATTAGCCTTTACATAAGTCACCAACAAGCATGGGAAAGTAAAACATGTCTTTCAAATAATCATAAAACACATAGGTACACATCCTACACAATCTAGTGAGCTAATTGTGGGATAAATAAATATGCTGATTAATTCTCAATGTACACAGCATGTTTCACATCTCTGCGGAGAAGAAGGAAACCGAAGTTGTGCCTTCATCATGGGTCCAGGATGGCATCATGAACTACTGGCCGCCTTATTCCTCCACAGAACGCTGCACAAGGGCAGTGAAACGTCAAGAAACGCCTGACGAAACATGGGGTCTGTTTGATGTGAACATCAGGTACACAAGAGGTGGTTAAACTTATATTTCCAGTCAACTACTTATAACTGACATCAACCTACTGAGACAATATGCACCTGCATTCTAAACACAGCACGTTATTTAAATATTCTCTAACAGACACATGTGAAGAGGATCGCCATAAGCTTCCTATATGGCTGTGGTTCAATCGGATCTGCAGACGGATTGGCACACATCTCGGATTGATGATAATTGAATATGATGGCCAAATGGTCTGGGCAAGGGCTCCTGTTATCCGACCAGGATAAACAAGCCCATGACCAGTACTGCCTCTACACCGCAGGCCATGGGTTCCCTCTCACCAAGACCCAACTCCTGGCATTTGCCACCGCCATTAGGTATGTTCAATATTACTTATGCACTGTGAAGGAATGATAGCATGCTGCTATACCAATCAATACCTAATATGAATATGTAAACACTTGTAATGCTAATAACTAAGATACATATATCCAAGGTGATCAATTGATTTAATAAAGAACAGATGGGGAACACTGAAATGTAACTTTTCTGTAGACAAGAATGCAGACGTCAGGCAAACTGACTTGGGAGGCTGACTCGTGACGCTCAGGGACTGATGTGAGCACAATGGGTTTAGTCAACTTGGGAGTAAAAGTGTCAACTTGGGGGATAAGGTGATGCTGGGAACGTACTGCTCAGGACGAGTCAGACCGGCCAGTTCTTACTACCTCTGGATAATATAACCCCTGTTCCCCTGGAGACCCTGCCCCCCCATTCTCACTGGATGCCCCCTTCCCCTGGAGACCCTGCCCCCCCTTCTCACTGGATGCCCCCTTTCCCTTGGAGACCTTGCCCCATCTGCCCCTTTACATCATCAGACCTAGGAGTGGTCTTACCCCCTCCCCTTCCCCTTGAAGACCCCACCCCGTATATCATCAGGACCTCGGGATGACCTGCTCTCTACCCTGGAGAACTCCCCTCTTGGATTACATCAGACCTGTGGGTCTTGTCCACCCCCCTCCCTGAACAACACCAGACCTGTGGGTCTTCTCTGCCTCCTCCCTCTCCTAACATCACCAGGTCCGTGGACTGCCCACCTTGCGCCAGCATGAACGCCCTGGACATTTAATTGGTTAACAATTGCCACCCCAAGGTCTCCTGACCAATGGCCACTCACAGACCTCCCTCTCTGTGGAGTACAAGACCTGTCTCCCAAGGGCGGAGAGACAGAACTTGGGATGGGCAGAACTTTCTCTGATTTCTGTCACGACCACTTTCTCAACGAAGGCCTTCGTTTGTTCTATCTCTGAGACTCGTCCGTGGGAGTGCTATTGCATCATTGACTGAGTTCTAGACTACGAACATCTTGGTGTGTTGTTTCCATTGTGTATCTTGTGATTGCATCATTACTAACATTAAACTACAAATACCGTGGCAGTCTCACCATGAGGGCGCCGGACAACATCGACCGAGGTCGAGCCTCGTGTGCCCGGAAGAAGAATGTGGGGCAGTTCTATGAACTCCTCGGACAGACACTGGAAGAGAACGGGCTGAGGGAGAAACCCTGACAGATGTATAACTGTGACGAGTCGGGGTTTTAGATGGACAAGAGCAGAGGCATTTCAGGCAGATTTTGCTAAGGCCACCAGCAATATCTGCCTCTATAATAATTTGTTTCTATGAAATAAGGTTTTCTTTAGCCCTAGGTGGCCTGTACAAGCGGTACAGAGACTTGAGATTTGTGGTTGCCGGTTTCAAGAAGTGCGGCATCTTCCCCTTTAACCCCGCCTCAGTGGACACCACCCGCCTCCTCCCACTGACATCACCTCCAGGTCCCACCAGAGCCCTGCAGGACGCCGCTGGACCATCTGAGGCCACCACCTCTACCCTTGCAGCCACGCCAGGCAAAACGGAGGCGAATCTTGAACAAAACAAAGGAAACCGAAAATGATATATTGAGTAAAGGCCTCAATATGCTTCTGCGTCTCCGTTTTCGGGTGGGCGGGCTCACGGATACGCACGGATACACACGGATAGACTTTGTTTATAGTTCTCCGTAGGCTGTGGGTGCTGAAAACAGTTCGCTGCCAGAAGAGTAGGTGGCGCTGCACTGCGAGCTATAGGTTATCGAAAACTCGGAGCAAATTTACAAATGAGCCGTTTGATCAATAAAATAAGCACAGTTTCAGCGACTACACTGCCCATTTCTCGTCACATTTGAATTCAAATGCCGATTTACATGTACTGTTTAGCTGAAATATGAATTGTAAAAACTGCTTCGATCTCTTTGGTGATGTTTGTGATGCTAGCTGGAAGGGCAGCCTGCTTTGACTGGGTGTGCCGTGAACATTTCTGGGGGGTTATTATGATTACGGAAAGGGATCGTATATGTTTTTATATTGCTACCATTTTTGAGACTGCTTATCGATCCGAGTGTTAATCAGGCGCGGAGCCAGACGTTGTAAACATTCCGGGTTTAGCCCAAACCAACAACGTATTGGGGCTTGATTTGCAAGAACGCGACGCTGAGCGCCTCCACGGTCCTCTTCCACATATTAAAATAGTGCTGCTGCCAACGAATAATGCACCTAATAATATGGTGCCTGCACTGCAATGCCATGGCGGGCTGGACCAAATGATTTTTCGGGCTGCATATGGCCCGCAGGTCGGACGTTCCCCACCCCTGGTCTTGTTGGTCACGGCAACCCATAGCGGCAACCCCGCCCCTGACTTCTTAATACGGACCAATCACAGCCAAGGGGGTCTCCGTCGCTCTCCGTCGCTCTGCGTAATTTCGACGGATAGTTAGAAAATTCAGGAGGTGCACGTCAATCCGTCAAAAGCTCTCCGAGGGCTGACGGAGAGCACGCAGAGGGCGTTCCACGGAGACGAGGGCGTTCCCTCCTCTGCGTTTTTCGAAAAACGCAGAAGCATAATTAGGCCTTCAGTTTGAATTACAAGATGCAAATGTGAGGAGTGTCCTGTTGATAACACAATTACAATTGACGAAGAGGTTAGCCAAAGGGCAGATTTCAGTGTTTCATCAGATTCAGATGAGAGTGACTCTTGTGAGAGTGACTCTTGTGGAAACATCTGTCTTAATCTTAAATTGCAACACTGGGCTTCAACCTTCTCTGTGCCTCTCGTTGCAGTAACTGCTCTTCTTCCTATCCTAAGAATGTACCTTCCTAACCTGCCAAAAGATGCAAGGACACTTGTAACCCAGGGTTACAGGGCACAAACTAATTAAATGTAGATAACGAGTAAAACATTAATAACATATTCTCTTCGCGAAAGTGATTATTATTATTGATTGTTTGAAATGGATAAATGATGCCAGTGTGATTTGGTCCCAGGTTGATGCTGTGGATCCATGTACATATTTGTTTATTGCTGTGGTTGAACGTGCATCTTTCGGGGTGCAGGCGGGAAAGTTAGGGGTCTCTCTCTCTGGGAAGAAAGAGAGGCTAACCGAACTAGACGAGAGACGAGAAAGAAACAACAAATAGCATTTTACTTTAAGAGAAAGAAAAATACAAAGATATAGATTTAATTAGTTGTGTACATTATTGTTTTGTGATTGAATAGAGTGGTTGATTGAGAGAATATTTCTTTATTTTGCTTATAGCGAAAGTTTAGTTTTTTTCCATATTGTTTTGTTTTTAGCGGTTGGCTACTAGCTACTAGGCTAGCCGAAGATAGCTCTGCTACGGTTGGAGAACTGTAGCTGCCTCAGCCGGGTCCTTTCCTTTTCTCCCACATCGTTCTACAACTGACTTTCGCCTGCAACCCGATCGGTTCTTTGAACACCAGTGGAGGCTACAGCCGAGTCTACCGAGTCATCGACGGGTTGCTTAGCCTGACATTGTCATCCTCATAATTCTGGTCAGAATATGAGTCTGAAAACTCTCCCGTAGGCTGTGACTATGTATGGGGCGTGTTTTAAACGAACCCGGAAAACAAATGCCTCTTCGCTCAATTGGATAGACCTGATAAATTAAACTTTCAACTCAAGCGCGATCATCTGTGCATCATCGTATAAAGCCCGCTCTGACAATTTGATTGGTCCGAACAGCTCCTGTTCGGTAGGCCTATATAGTGTTTCCCGGACCTAGCCTGGCTCTGCCCACCTACGTACTTCCGCTCAATTTTGATTTCGCTTCTGTACTAGGTCTGGATCTTCAGTACGCATTTCAGATCTTGGAAATTTGAAAGATTGAAAGATTTTCTATTTGGCCCAATCAGCGAACAGAGGGAGTGGCTGAGAACGATAACGTTGATGTCGTGCGCAAGTTTGTGTTGTAGATCCGTAATGGCGGCGCAGAAAGATGCGAGCGAAGCTATTCGGTCCGTTGTGGCAACACTGCCGAATATCCAGAAACTAAAGCCGGAGCAAGAACAAGTGTTGCTGAGTTTTCTTGGTGGCAATGATGTTGTGGCCCTTCTCCCCACGGGGTTCGGGAAAAGTTTGATTTTCCAGCTAAGGCAGCTAGCTCCGTTACAGTAGTGGTGCAGGAGTTGGCTAAGGCGAACGCTAGCTATTGGTTAACTTATGGCAGATCAGAGTGGCTCTGGGCAGATCCAATAGTTTTAAACTTCAACAGACTACCCGCCTACAAGGAAGTCAACGTTTGTCAATGGAGCGGAGCCAGACCCTCTGTACACATGTCAATATGTACGAGAGTCTGGTTAGGACCAGGCTACCCCAGACCCACTTTCCCGACCAAATCATCGGTATATAGTGTTTTCCGGACTGAGCCCCCCCAGACCCACTTTCCCGACCAAATCACTTTGGGCGGGGAGAAGTTCGGCTGGCACCCAGGCTACGGGTTGCTAGCTACGGCAGCCAACAATCTGCTGGCTGCCTCTGAGAGATCAAGCCGAAAGAGTCGATCTTGCTACGACTGGTAGGACAAGGGCCTGATTCTATTTTATGTATATTTTTGTCTGCCCTGGAGCCAGACACTTGGACTGATCACTTTTGTGTATTTTTAGTTTGAAAAACTGAAAACTGTTAGTTTGAAAAAACTGAAAAATATAGCATACTGCTGATCAATGCTGCTATACCAATCACTACCTAATATGAATATGTAAACACACATGTCATGTAATGCTTAAAACTAAGATACATATATCCAAGGTGATCAATTGATTTAATAAAGTACAGATCTGCCCCTTTACATCATCAGACCTAGGAGTGGTCTTACCCCCTCCCCTTCCCCTTGAAGACCCCACCCTGTATATCATCAGGACCTCGGGATGACCTGCTCTCTACCCTGGAGAACTCCCCCCCCCTCCCCCCCCCTTGGATTACATCAGACCTGTGGGTCTTGTCCACCCCCCTCCCTGAACAACACCAGACCTGTGGGTCTTCTCTGCCCCCTCCCTCTCCTAACATCACCAGGTCCGTGGACTGCCCACCTTGCCACCATGAACGCCCTGAACATTTAATTGGATAACCACATTCCCACCCCAAGGTCTCCTGACCAATGGCCACTCACAGACCTCCCTCTCTGGGGGGTACAAGACCTGACTCCCGAGGGCGGAGAGACAGAACTTGGGATGGGCAGAACTCTCTCTGATCTCTGTCACAACCACTTTCTCAACGTTTGTTCTATCTCTGAGACTCTTCTGTGGGAGTGCTATTGCATCATCGACTGAGTACTAGACTACTAACATCTTGGTGTGTTGTTTTCATTGTGTATATTGTGATTGCATCATTACTTACATTAAACTACAAATAACTTGGTAACCTTGTATTATTCTCCTCTCCACACCCAGCTACACACTATCCTTAACAAAAATCGTTTGTGAGTGCGCGTGAGCTCACGCTGCTGCACAGTTTTTGTACATATGATGTGATTTAGAGATGAGATTGGAGTGAGAGATTTTTAGAATTGGCTGATCTACTACTTGATTTGTGTATTGATATGTGTTGTTTTATACGTTTAGCCTACTCTGTCAAGAATCAAATCAATAATTACCTCATAGAAATTAGAGAACAAATATCCTAAAGTAAAGTCTGTTTCAAAAATATGAGTCCCAAAATCAAATAAGACAGTGATAACCTCATATATATTTTAAAAGCATAAAAAAACAAACTAATAAGAATAAATAGATCAAAAGGAAGGGAATCAGAGAGAACAATTAATTGACATTTTCATTGATTTGGGGGAATTACTATTTTCTTATTTTTGGGTTCTTGCCATTGAGTCAATTGCCATTGTTGTTTGTTTTGTTTATGTGTCTTGTTACATGAGAAGAAAATAAATAAAACAGAGGTAAAAGAGAAACAAAATATTTTAAATAACAACAAAAAACAAATTCTATTACCTCTGAAATATAGCCAATGTGTTCTGTGTGTTTCATTCTGTAGTGCAAACAGTACTATCTTTCCACTGACCCTAATCTTCACATTATTATTCTCTTGTAGCGGTGTAAAATAACACGTTACACACTACTTGATACACAGTCCAAAATAGCTGTGGAAAGACTAGGAGGTGGTGAATACTAGCACTTTGAATTAGCAAAGGTGATTTTATCTAAATTGGGTAGCATCCTTCACCTACCCGATTATCTTTAAGTACTCAAACTACAGTTTAATATTGACCTAACATTACATAGGCCTATTGGAATAGACAAAGAATTTCAGTCCTTCACGTTGAATTCAAATAGGCCTATGTAATGCTAGTATTCAATGACACAAGTCTGTGTTCTAGAAAGAGTGGTCTACAGTAGCAAAGGTCCGATAATATCAGATTTATTACAGCAGTTGGAAGTCGATCGCAGGCAGTGTGTCCCAGGTGTAAGGCCCCTTAAAGCCTTGGGCCGGCCCTGCTAGAGCGTATTGTGAGACTGACCTCCTGTGAGTGCTTTGGGGAGCTCACAGCAGCACCCGTTGCACGTTGAGGACAGTACTGTAAAGCGATTCTTGCTTTCACGTCAGTCTCCAAAACACTAGCAAGTCTCTGTCAATACAGGAAAAAAATCGCTAGATTTGTCACTAGTTGCTTTTGACAATAAAAGTCGCAGGGGGTTTTAGAAAGTCGCTAAGTTGGCAACACTGCACTCTTCCTCCATGGACTCCCCCTCTCATCCTCAGGCTCCCTCTTCGTGCAACATTGCCTTACATGTTTACACTGACCTGTTGCCTTTTTATAGGGCTTAATTGACCTTTGAACTATTTATATGCCTATTCTAAACCCTTGATTGGTTGATGATAGTCTCTGAAGATGCAGGCCCGTGGTGGCTGCCTGCCGGCGGGCCGATGAGATCGTCAAGGATCGCACCAAGCAGGTTCTCATAGGATACCACCAGAGATGGACGCTCTGAGCTCTCTGGATTGGCCACATGAGGTGAGCCACGAGGGGTTGAGGGCTGGCGAGAGAGCTTCTGTGTTGCTCTCCTCAAGGCCTGCTGGAACTCATCTCTTCCTTTGGTCGCATAGTCTTTTATGATGGTTCCCACTCGTGTGTTGTCATGAGCAAGGCTCTGTCCATCTGTGGGTGGAACCTGAGGACGTAACTAAATCAAGGTGTTGTTAAGGATAGTTCAACTGGGTGTTGAGAGGAGAATAATACAAGGTTAAGCATCGGACCAAGTTATTTGTAGTCTAATGTAAGTAATGATGCAATCACAAGATACACAATGAAAACAACACACCAAGATGTTCGTAGTCTAGAACTCAGTCAATGATGCAATAGCACTCCCACAGACGAGTCTCAGAGATAGAACAAACGAAGGCCTTCGTTGAGAAAGTGGTCGTGACAGAGATCAGAGAAAGTTCTGCCCATCCCAAGTTCTGTCTCTCCGCCCTTGGGAGACAGGTCTTCTACTCCACAGAGAGGGAGGTCTGTGAGTGGCCATTGGTCAGGAGACCTTGGGGTGGCAATTGTTAACCAATTAGTTTTTTTCCTCCTCTTCATTGCCCCGTTCAGGCTAAGAATGGAGTTGGACCTGGTCTCGGTTATGGAAGGGAGTGCAACAGTGCTGAGTTTTGGTATGTACGTTGCAGTGGTTGAGCTCATCTGATGGCTGGCTGACTGAATGGTAGTCCCTGCAGTTGTTGCTGATTTAACTTCTTTGTTTGCTAGACTTGTCACTTTGTTTCCATCTGTTACCTGCAAATAGGTGCTCACCTGCAACAGATGAAAGTAATTTAAGAAATGCTATTGAACATTCGATAAATACTGGTATTCAAAACGACTTTAGTACCCGTGCATACAATGATATACAAATGTGAACTATATCAACATATGGTGACGTTTTTCTACATATCCTGTGAGTTAGAAGTGTTCTTATAGCCAGCTGCAGCAGCATTGGCTCAAAATGTACTGAGTATGAGTTATTTAGAAAAAAATATTGACATTTAATTTCTATACTACTAGTTATCCTACTCATTTAGGAACAGTTCTCCCACCAGGTTAATCGTAACATAAACTATCATGTAAATAACAACAGTACAAGATGGGCAACAGCGTTGGTCTGTCACAAGCACTATCGTTATGATCCACAGGATTGTTTGTGTTCAAATGCATGTTAAAATATGAAGCTGGAAAATGGATACTGACCCTGTGCACAGTTTCAAATGGCTCTTTCTGCTCTTGAGAACCCTGCGGCTGACTGGGCACTGGTGTTGGTTGGTCAATGAGGATGAGGTTGATGCTGCCCCCAGACAACTTCTGCCCTGAGACCAGGAGAGATTCACCTGCCCTCAGACAACTTCTGCCCTGAGACCAGGAGAGATTCACCTGCCCTCAGACAACTTCTGCCCTGAGACCAGGAGAGATTCACCTGCCCCCAGACAACTTCTGCCCCGAGACCAGGAGAGATTCACCTGCCCTCAGACAACTTCTGCCCTTAGAACAAGTTGTTGTTCCAGCATGTCTTACCAGGAACCAGCACAGTTTGTGACTGTGTGTGTCTCTGTGTTTGTCTCTGTGTGTGTCTCTGTGTGTGTTCCTGTGTGTGTCTCTGTGGGTGTCTCTGTGTGTGTGTGTCTCTGTGTGTGTGTGTGTGTCTCTGTGTGTGTGTTAGCTAAACATGTGTGAGCAGATGCAAGCAAGACCACTTGGAATAAAGAAGAACGGTGGTGTGTTTCAATCTAATCATTACAAAAGAAGGTTATTTTTAAATTGGGGAACAATAACAACTATTCTTAAATAACTCAAGTAGCATTCTCAAAATACATAGTTTGGTTATGTGTATTTAAAAGTTTTAGGAAAGCTAGTGTTTAAGGTAACTTTTACACTGATGTAAAGCGGCTGGCTTTGTACTTTAACAAATGCTTATCAGCCTCTCTATGTGGCTGTAGTCCTGAAATGGTGATGTCACAACCTTGTACACAAACAGCTTAAATATTACAAAGGAGTTATGAACTAAATGCCAGTGGTTTTTATTCGAATTCTGAACCACTAAATAGAGCATATCCTAAACAATTGGTTACACAGTTCTGAAGAAGAGGTAGGAAGGTGGTACGGTTGTTGCCGTAGTGACAGGTTATCTCTCTCTCTATCGCTGCAGAGTGAGCAGGTGGCGCCCTCTACTGCTGAATATCCTTCATGCAGCCGAAGCAGAAAGCCCTGGAGAGAGCGGCAGAGACCCCCCTGAAGAAAGACTTGATAGACTTTGTCTTTTTCTTATTTTTCTCCTCTCCTCTGGCAATGGAGGACTCGCCACTGTCTGGACCTGGACAGGAAACACCATCACACAACAGGATATGACATCACATGGAACTTCAGCACTGTGACGTCTCACTTAAAAATAATATGTGTGTGTGCGTGTCTGTATGTGTGTATGTCTGTGTATGTAAAATGGTGGGAGAGCCAACTAGTGTGGGAAAGCCTAAATGAGCATGCAGTCAGGATCTCACATTCAGTTCTGAGGGGAGACACTTTGTTTGTCTTGAAAATCTTAGATTTTTCCCCCTTGGCAGCCACATTCTGTCCATCCTTGAGGTCAGTCTTCTCTTTCTTCTGGGTTTAGAAGTGAGAGCAAAGACACACAGATTCATTGAGATTGTCACATGTCGTCCCTTCTAATCGCTGACTCAGCTCAGGTCAATTCTGTGGTTTTCAGCTTACCATTGTGAGGATGGGTGGGTCGATCTTTGATGGGGGCCCGAGCCATGGAGCCCCTGGAGGAGCTGGTGGAGGATTTGGACAACGAAGGAGAGGAGAAAACAGAGGTGGAGGACCTGGAGGAGGAGGACGAGAGGCAGGAGGCGAGTCTGCTGGCCTTTTCCAAGCCAGCAGAGTCCATCTCAAGCCCTTCATCCAAGCTTGTGTTGCTCATAAAGGGGCTGGAACTTCCACCGGCCTTTTCCAAGCCAGCAGAGTCCTCTGTGCTCTCCTTCTCCTCACAACCTGTTTCCAGATCATGACTCTCACCCAACACGGCAGAAGGGTGCCAAACCTCGGCGTGACGGCAGATCACCGTGGCGACGTTCTCGGCCATGCAGACAATCCCTGCCCCTCCCTGGAGGTGGACCTGGGCCCTGTTGCTGTCAGAGCAGAGCATCAGCTCAGCGTAGGTCGCCTCAAACATGGCGTCCAGGGCGTCGGCGCCACCGAAGAGCGGGTTCTGGGGTTCGTGCTCCAGAGAAACCAGCTCACGTCTCTGAATAGGACAGCATCTATCTCTGAGTTGGTGGGGGTGAAGCAGGAACGAAGGGGCCCCTGGAGGGCTACCGGTAGCGTACTTCATGTTAACTTTCTTTGAATGCCAACCCATGAAGATCTGATCTTTTTTTTTAAACTTGTTTTTTATTCTGTGAATAGGTCACACTCCTGAAAACATGGAGACAACAGTTTGGGAGTGTGGCCGGTGCAGGGAACCTGACGGATTAGTGTCGTGGGTCCAGTCCAGTGTGACAGCTGCCACACATGGTATCACACCATGTGTGTGGGTTGGGACGAGGAGCTAGATGACAAGGATTATTTTAAATGTTATTTGTGTCCATATTAATTTTGTATTTTATTTTTGTCGGCTTTGACACAAGAAATATATATTATGTTAAGAGGTGCAGTGGTAAATCCAATCTCATTCTCATTAGTCATTCAAAAACATTCAAAAGGAGACAGCCCAGGCAACCCTTTAGGGGTCCTGACAGGAAGGTGAAGACAACCCTCATTTTGGCATAGGATGGAAGTCCAGTGAAGTCCTGCACCATTTCATCATTATCCTTGAAGATCTCTTGCTTGAAAGTTAACTTGCTTTCCCTGTCCCGAAGCTGATAGACCTCTGTCCTCAATCTGGTACACTCTTCTGTCATTTTTTTGTTTTTTGTCAGTTGCTTGGCAGGCTTCATTGGAACAACACAGCTCTCAGTCTGGATGGGGTCTTTACAGTAGCTGTGTTCCCCACTCTGCCCGTTGTCAGTACTGTTATCAATGGCAACACCATGGGTATTACATCACAGCTTCTTATTTTGAGTGTGTAAATACACTCTCAAACCGTTGCATCTGCCTTCTGCAGCGTCAAACTTGACATTTCTTCATTGAAAAGTGGTTGGGTGGACGTTAATGCTAACTGCTAAAATTAGGAAAATAACATTTCTAGGGATATCCTTATTGGATTTTAAAACCGTAATGTTATAGTATAGGTGTGTATCTTTATATTAAAGTATAATGTTGTGACATAACGTTTTTAATTTGTATTGTATCAACATTTTCGTAAAATTTCTAACGAGCGTCAGGAGCTAGGTGGACGATAATGGGGCCCCTTTCGCTACTTACCCAAAATAAAGTGCTCACTACACAGTCTGGAGTGTTCTGTAGGAGTCCAGTGATCCCTCTTGATAACAGCAATCCATATCTCACGACGTTCAGTGTTTTTTGATAAATTGTAAAAGGTAAATTAATGTAGGCCTTTTTGTGATTTGCTGTTATCACAGCCAACAGCACAGCAGATAGACGGCATCTTTGCAGGGTCCTTAAGATGGCGCTGCGACCACTGTGTGACGTCACATGAATAGTTTATTTGATGAATTATTTCATAATACAGCAAACGTCATCAAACAGCAGATGGTGCTCTTTACCATAGATATAGCCTTTATTAACTACTTACTAACCGAGAGTGAGGTCATTCCGGGAAATATGAAACTGAGACTTGAACGTATCGATCGAGTGATAGCGAGGTTGATACGGCAAAACCGAAGCGGACAACATGGTTCTGCTAAAATGGCTTTAATTCCAACACAAATAATGACTCTTCTAGAAAGTTAACAATTTATTTGTCGCTGTTGATGTCTTCAGTATCCTCTGGATAGTAAAACTCAGCTGACTCCTCGATATCACTTATTTTGAAGATGACGTCAGAGCAGGGCAATAATAATTCTTATCAGACCGCGGACCGGCAATGAGGTCAATACTCGGCTGGCATGACTACCCATTAGCCAATCAGAATGCTCGTACTGTCGTTGCCATATTATATATATCTATGCTCTTTACACCCTGTCGTTTTAGAGTCCAGGCCGCGTGGTCTGTTATCAGTGCTAAACAGGGGAGTACATTTAATTGTACATTAACTGTTTTAAAACACATTTTGTATCCAGAAAAATCCACTGTTATATAGCTGTCCCACCCACATTGGAAAATAAACCGACGCGGTTGGTGTTCTATATTAGCCTTTTTTAAGAATGATTTTACCATTTATCAGGTTTATTTCAACTGGATATATCATCCTTGTGCACTTGACGCTTCACCTTTACACATTAGGAAGCAATACTAGTTCTTGTGAAGGCTGCTTGTCTTGCATCATGGGTCTGCACAGGACCATCGACCCAAACATGAAACTACCATTTTTTCATTGGTGTGATTATGATATTCATACATACAATAAACGCCACCAGATTGTAACGCATGTTGATGACATTGTTTATTATCAGCAGAAACGACACCGAACGCCTCCAGAGGTGTGGTCAGGTGAAGTAAGGAAAACTAAACTTTTTTCTTACAGGCTTTTATGAGGGTGGCTTAAAGGTCACTCAGAAACTTACTCAGAAAGCGATGGACAAATCCTGGTAACAAATGTAAACTGACAAACATGCTCAAAACATAGGCTAATTGTTTACATTTACATTACAGTTCTTTATTGGGAACTCATGACAGATGACAGACGCTTTAGCCACAAACGGATCAGCTTCCAACGAACGCCGAAGTTCATCATGATCAGGTGAGACCACCGTAATGGTGAATAGAATACTCAATGTTCATTACGTTCCTTATTTGTTTGACAATAGCCTTGTCTCTAACCAGGAGAAGGATGTCTGTAACCAGTGTAGGCTACATCATGCTGGCTGATCTGTATGAATAACCCTGGCTTGTTTATTCAACTGGATCGTTTGAATTAAGATTCAAACATTTTAATTAGCATAAATGGTCAGGTTAAACAATATTGCCAAAGCATTTTCAACACATATCAGGGAATCGAACTCTCATCTATCATAAAACAAACACCCATATAAACATTATGTCATATTTACTGTAGCTTTTCTAACCGAAGTCTTGTATTTCAGAGAGGAGCTTACTGAGGTGCTGTGCCAGTACAGGTCCGACACCCTGAGCCACATAGCCACTCTGAGGGACTTCTGCGACAGGCACTCAAAATGGAGCCTTTACAGGAAGATAGAGCTGGAGAAGATGAGAGACATCAAGGAAAGGGCTGACAGAATCAACCTGACTTTCAAGCACGTCAGAGAGTCTCAGAACAGGTGGAAGGCGCTGGGAGAGTACATGAAGAGTGGCGTGACGCAGGTGACGGCGGGCCGGCGAAGGGAGGAGCTGGAGAAGGAGCTGGGGGAGGTGTTGAAGGACACCCTGGCCGGGCTGGAGAAACTGGACCACTTCCTGGATGCTGTGGAGAGGCTAGCGGTCACTTCTGTGTCTGTCTTCGATGAGGAGTGTCCGTTTGGTGACCAGGAGGTGAGCCCTCAGCCCGGTGTCCGTGATGTCATCACTGCATCACAGGAAGCGTGTCCTCTGCTGGTCCGCTTCAGGAAAAACGCACGGGACTTCTTTCGGTCCAGCCTCTTCAACGTGCCGGCGATGGATATCCAGCTGGACTCATACATACGCAGCACCCAGCAGCTCTGTGACAAGCTGGAGCGCAAGTAAGAGAGGCCATTGTAGCCCGTTACTGTAGCCCCAGCTTGCTGGATCAGGATGCAGGGTTACATTATGTCTTATTATTCTTATATTATTACATTGTCTGAACTTTCTTTTTCCGCTGCAGATTGATGACAGCATCACAGACGAAGAGTGAACCAAGGTAAGACCTGTCGTTGACATCTTATGAATCCTCTGTAGCCTGTTTTACTGTATGTTGTAGCTTCTGCTGCCTACTCGGTTTTATTCAGACTTCAGAAGGTTTCTGTTCTGTTTTCCTCGTCAGTCAATGGATGTTTTGGAGAAATAAGAAGGAAAATGTCCACCTTGGGGATGTGAGTGATGCGTCCATGCTAAATATGCTCGTCCATCTCAAATACCTCAGTGATGTCAGGTAAGCAGAACTCCCACTCCTATTTAACATCGCTCACCTCAACATCTGGACTGACGGTGGCTTTCTGACTCTCTCAGGACCAACCGGGACTTCAGACTGGTCTTCCTGTTCCAGGAGGAAGCTGAAAACTTCATCAAACTATTCATCCAGAGAAAGCCCAGAATGTTGCAGTTTCTGACTGACCTGGAGGGGAGCGCTGTCCAGCTAGACAACATGAAGCGTGGGGCCAAGATCTCCACTGTGGCAGGCAGCTCAGTGGGGGCGGTTTCAGGGGTCCTGTCCATCGTGGGTCTGGCTCTGGCCCCCGTCACAGTAGGTGTGTCCCTGATTCTGACCATGACCGGCGTGAGCCTGGGGGTCACCAGTGCGGTCAACAGCGTAGTCACCACAGTCACAGAGAACAGAGTAAACGCCTTTCAACAGAAGAAAGCCAACGAGTTGTTCCAGAGTTTTATGGAGGACGTGCAGAACCTCCAGGGGTGCCTGGAAGATGTGGCCTCAAAGATGGTTCCTGTGGGGACTGAGGTGGATGCAACCGCAGGAGCAGGGATGATCCTGGGGAAAGGTTGTGTCATCGGGAAAGGAATCGACTCCTTGATCGATTGTGCCTCGAGTATGAAACTCCTGAGGAGTGAGGATGCTTTTGCTGACCTGGGACAGGCCGCTAAAGGGCCGTCCCTCGCCCTCTCCAAGGCAGCCCGGGGGGGGTTCATCGCTCTCAACGCCCTGTTCATTGGCCTGGACGTGTTCTTCATCTGCAAGGACAGCGTCGGCCTGGCCAACGGCAGCAAGAGTGAGGTTTCCCAGCTCATCCGGGCACGAGCACGCCTCTGGCGCTCTGAACTGGAGTCATGGCAGAAGATCCACGACTCCCTGCAGAGAGGTCTGCTCACGTCCCAGGACAGCCAGAACCTGCTGAAGATGCCCTTTTACCCCCTGAAGGAGATGACCAAAGAGAAGAAGACGTTCTAGCAGAAACTCAGTCTCTTTCCCTCTTTTTCATAGTCCTAGCATTGGCCGGACCAATGATGAGGATTTCTCAGTTAAATGGATCATTGACTGCACATGATTTGATTGATTTCTAGTTCAATACTAGATTCAAGACTGTCTTCATATTAAAACCAAACCGTGCTCTTGCATTTCAAATGAATCATCTACTGTTTTTGATTTACTTCATTTTAATACTTGAATTATTTGTGCATTTTACCAATTGGTGTTCATTGTCTACATTGTCTGATCTACTTTTAGAAAAACTGTAATGCGTCAAAGTCAATTGGAAACCATGCTATGACAGGCCTATTCTTGATGAAAGGAACTCCCTGCACGTGAGGACAAGTAAGGAAATGTATACGTAGAAAAATAAAGACTCACTGAATATCTTGTTGTTTGGAATAGAAAGTGGATTTCATGTTTTTGTGAGTCGTTTCTTGGACTGACACTCAAAGTACCTTAGGTCAGGTAAAGGTAATCTCAGAGTACCTTTATCAAAACCTTCATTATCATGAAGAAACAAAACCTCTATGATGACCCTGGTGTCTCTATCTGCTTATGGCGAATGTGCATATCGGTCTTTTGATTTACCTGTTGGCTACAGGCCTAGCATTGTGTCCAACCACAACGACCACATAACTACATCAGAATCTTGGAACCTTTTCTAAGTCAACACATACCTACCTGTGCTACAGCTTTGTTAGGAAAACAAACAGGACCATTACACTCCAACTGCAATATAACTAGTTTATTGACAATAATCAGATACAGTAGAGTGTTCGGACGGTAGTGAGTCTCTGCGATGGTCTTGTCCTGATATCCACTCAGCCCAGCGAGTTCCCGACAGGTGAGAAACTCAGAGTCCTTGTCCTTTCTGCTGAAAGTACACTTCTGGCTCCTTGGCAACGGTCCTTACGTTGTCTGGGAGAAAGTGGGCCAGGAGACCTGCAGGGTAGAAGAACCGAGAGGCAGGAAACCAGAACAAACCCACAAATCCCACATCAGCCTCCTAGAGATCCTCCAGGCCGTGTGTCCTGAGCGAGACACTGGACCCCAAGCTGCTCCTGATGAACTGGCTAGCCTTGCATGGCAGCTCTGTCACCGTGGGTGTGTATGAATGGGTGAATGAGAGGCATAATGTAAAGTGCTGTGGGTGCCGGGATGGGTAGTGAGAGAGTCAGAGGGTAGTGAGAGAGTTTGATTCCCAAATCCTCCAGGCAGCCACATGCACAGATAGACCCCTAGTGGTGCTCAAGCACCTGCCCTTTTGCCCTGGATGAGAAAAGGGCCCCTTCTGCTGGAGCCTAATGCCTTCCTCTCTGCCTGCCTGCCTGCCTGCCTGCCTGCCTGCCTCTCTGTCTGCCTGCCTGCCTGCCTGCCTGCCTGCCTGCCTTTCTGTTTGCCTCTCTGCCTGCCTGTCTGCCTGCCTGTCTGCCTGCCTTTCTGTTTGCCTCTGCCTGCCTGCCTGCCTTTCTGTTTGCCTCTCTGCCTGCCTGCCTGCCTGCTGCCTGCCTGCCTGCCTGCCTGCCTGCCTGCCTGCCTGCCTGCCTGCCTGCCTGCCTGCCTGCCTGCCTGCCTGCCTGCCTGCCTTTCTGTTTGCCTCTCTGCCAGTTCCGAGGTAATGTTTTCAGTGGCGCTAATGTTGTGGTTAATTTATCACCAAACAATGCCGGGGGATTGCACAAACACCGTCATTACCTGTTTGTCTGATGCTGCGGGTCAGAGAAGAAGTCGGCTGCAGCCGTTTGGCCTGGCACTCAGCGCTGCATGAGCACTAAGTGGAGGAGGAGAAGGGAGGGGCGCAGTGGGGACTTGTAAGCGCCACGGATCAGGTCGGGGCGAAATTCTCAGAAGAACTCAAATAAATGCCACGTCAGATATCAAAACACATTTGGGGGGAATTGATGACAGAGAGAGTATTTTTTTTCTTAAATCTTGATGAATGAAGAAAAAATTGGGCTCCAGCAGAAGGGGCACTTTTCTCATCCAGGGCAAAAGGGTTTGAGCACCTGCCCCCCAAAATGTCTGTGCACGTGCTTGCCCACAACCAAGGCCGATGGTACAACGTTTTGCAGGTTTCGCATCTACACAGGCTTTCATCTGCCCAGGCTAGCTATGCAGGTTCACGACACAGGCTTTCATTAAAGGTTCAACTCTTTGTTTTCCTCTGTAGCGGCTCTGCTGATGCACCTCACCAAAACAGGTAGGCCAGAGAAAGTGGTGTGGGGGTCAGAGCTGGAGCCAGCCTCCCAGTCTCTGAGGAACAGACACACCAGATCTCCAGGTTTGTACTGAGGCACAGACACACCAGACCTCCAGGTTTGTACTGAGGCACAGACACACCAGACCTCCAGGTTTGTACTGAGGCACAGACAAACCAGACCTACAGGTTTGAGACTGAGATTGGACTCATACAAGTCTTGTCCCAGTAATTTGACCCAGAGGAGCACCCATTATCTTCTGACAGAAACTCAAACCAAGGGAAGGAAGTTATGCAGCAGGGGAAAGGGAAGGGAAAGGGAAGCTCTGGCTAATCTCACTCTACTTTCCCACACATCTTGAATGTCTTAGCGAAGGACTTTTGAAGCGCACGGAACATTCGTACGTGAAGAGGACGTCTAGGGGGCTCCTGGTTGGTCTCCTGGTCCTTCGACAGCTCCAGATTGGCAGGCGAACCACACTTAGCTCCTGTGACAAGACAACATTTTAAATTGGTGAATTTGAAGTTAGGCTTTATCAGAGTAATTAGCCAAATATACAGGATCACATTGTGATTCATTAAGGATGACAAGCAGTGGTGGTCGCTCACCAGGTGTGACGTGAGAGGGGGGAAGCTCCTCCTGGGCTGAGGGCTTCTTGGGCTCCGTCTTTCTCTTCAGAAACTGCAGGGGAAAACACAGAACATGCTGGAATCTATATAAACTATATGACAACACCTCTCAGTCCACCAAAGCATCAGGATTAGGAACAACAACAGCCACTCAGTCCCAACACTGCCTCTTCATTCTATACATGCTCCATTACATGAATAACCAACCCATGGTCATTCATTCTGTACTCATACAATATACTATAAGCTCTGATCAATAAGCTCCATTACATAAATAACCCACCTTGTTCTTGAAGAGCTTCGCTTTCTTCGGCAGGCTCCACCACTTCAAGCCCTTCTTAGGCTTTCTCGTCTCTCCTGCAGAGGTTGACGCTGTCTGAGCATCGATGATGAGCACTGCAGGGCTGAGATCTTCCCCAGGACACGGAGCTGCAGCAGCAGACTCACACAGAGTGTCCATCACTCTCTCTGTCAGGATCCTGACCGTGCGGTCCAGGGTCTCCTGGCAGGCCAGGCTGGAGGTCGAGGGAAGGTTCAGTTCCAGGCTCTTCTGCAGCTGACTCTTAACCGAGCTCTCAGCAAAGCTGTGGATGAGCTCCTGTCTGGAGGGCATCGGGGGGCTTTCTGGCAGCATCAGCTCTGACGTGCATCTGGGGGAGCCCACGGGGCTCTGAAGATGAAGGCCGGTGGTGGCTGTCTGCCGGCGGAGGTGATGGACATTGGCGAGCAGACTCTCTGAGGCGGTCTTAAGCGCGTCCAATCCGGCGGAGTCCAGTCCTACGGCGGCGTTGGAGTCTGTAGGACCCTCTTCGTCCTCACATAACTGGCTGAGATTCTCCAGTATGGAATCCAAGAGGGCACAGGTCAGGAGGCCGTCCTCACTCCTCTTCAGTTCAGCAGTGGAGCACTCCGAAGCTGCTACTTCTGCTCTCATGGCACTGAGAATCACCCCAAGGGTCCTCTTGGTCCAAGAGATGGACGCCTTCGGAGGGATGATCTCAAATGCACGATCTTCAAGAGCCGACAGCTTGTCTGCAGCTTTCTGCAGCATCCTCAGTGTGCTGTCATACATTTTCTGGCTGGAGGAGTGGACCTGCTCCCAGAACTTCATGCCAGCAGATCTCGTCTTTGCTGAGGCCTTGTGCTGCTCAACCACCTCATGGAGATCATCCAGGATCGCACCAAGCAGGTTCTCACAGTTCTCAGAGGAGACCAGCAGGGATGGACGCTCTGAGCTCTCAGGATTGGCCACATGAGGTGAGCCACAAGGGGTTGAGGGCTGGCGAGAGAGCTTCTGTGTTGCTCTCCTCAAGGCCTGCTGGAACACATATCTTCCTTTGGTCACATACTCTTTTAGGATGGTTCCCACTCGTGTGTCATCATGAGCCAGGCTCTGCCCAGCTGTGGGTGGGCCCTGAGGACGTTAAAAAATCAAGGTCTCCAGGACCTCGGTTGTTCTGTGTCCACTCCCTGGCAGGAGGGAGTCAACGAACAAGGAGCGGTAGATGTGGGAGAAGGACATCTCCGGACGCCTTAGGATCAGCGAATGATCCAGGATGGCTGAGATGCCTTCGATGAGCTCATCGATCTCCACTTCCGCTACACCCTTGTTTAGACACGCCAACATCTGTTCATTGGCCAGCTGCTGGAGTTTGGTCAAGCCTTCGTTCTTGGCACTCTCACGAAAGCAGAACTCGCTACTTATGACTCTGCAGGCTGCTGTCACCGTGTCTACAGACCGGATCAACAGAAGCCTGATGAGAGACGGGGGCAAACTTTCCAGAGACGTCTCGTTCATCAAAGAGACGCTCCCATCCTGGAAGAGCTCCCCAGGGGGGTCAGTTTGCCGCTGCCTTGCAGACCATCATCTTGGCTACAGAGGAAACATCCAATGCTGTGAGGGAGGAGCTGTTCCCTGCTCTGGATGATGAAGACTGGCTGTCCAGCAACTCAACAGCACTTTTCACGGATTCAATGATATCATCGACCAGGTCACTGGCCAGGCAATGTCCAGAGCGACCGCTCCCCAGATAAGGGTTCTCGACCAAATCCTCAGTTAGTGATAGGCTGGATGGAGATGTGGACGAGCCCTCCTTCCTACACGGCTCAAAATGCTCCTCCGGCTTCAGCTCCACAGCCTGGACAACGTTGGTCCTCGACATGGTGGTCAGGAGCTCTCCGAGGGACCTTCCAGAAGACCGACTGCTGCTCCCTGACCTCCTCAGCAGCGGTACAGTCTGCACGTTGGCACAGACAGCAGAGAGGACGTAGCTCACAGAGGAAAAGATAACAGGCCCTTGTGCTTCTTCTTGGAGTGCGGCCCTCGCTGCTAGGACGTTTCCGATGACCGCCATGATCACCTCAGCTGCCACAGAGCCAAGACTGGCCTCCACCTGCAGATCCGGAGAGGGGGTTCCACTCTGTCTGCTGAGCGCCGCCTGGCTTTCTGCGTCAGCCTGCAGCAAGGCGGACACTTTGGTCAGCATCTCCTGGGCTAGCAGGCCCAGCAGCTGATGTGCTGCAGGTCTGGGCGCCCGGAACATCTCGGCTGGCGTCCAAGTCAAGCAGCAGGTCTGGCAGCCTGTCGTTGTTGATCAGCTGCAACACCGCTGTGATCACAGAGATGGGCAGCTTGGTGCGGCTAGACAGGGCTGAGGCTGTCTTCATCGCCCCCTGGCTGCCACACGTGGTGCTGCTGCTGGTGGTGCCAGGGGGCATTCTCTCCACTCCACCCTGGGAAGTGGACGCAACCTCCAGGGCTTCCAGCTGGTCTTTTGACCCAGTGGCGAGTACTGAAAGAGGGGGCAGATCCGAGGGCACGACCAGGTCCATGTCCTCCAAACTTGGAGGCCTCACGGTCAACACCCTGATGAAGGTCACCTTGTCTCCAGACAGACTGCCCCCTCTTCCCTCGTTCACCCCGGGGCTGAGATGAGTCTGTGTTAGTTATGTATGCAGTGTAGATAAGATATTGTAGATGTATAGTAGATGTATAACTTGAAAAAGTCTCCGTATCTTCCTTACAACTTGGTGCGACACAAATATGGACATTTACTTACATATATAATATGTCTGTGTTCCACTACGAATTCGGCAAGGTGAAAGCGTCGTAGATATCCAAATCCTTGTCCAAGAAAATATTCAATAAGACATTAGCGCAGTGATCAGAACGGCCTTTTATAGTTTATACAGCAAACGTCATCAAACAGCAGATGGCGCTCTTTACCATAGATATATATATCAATATGGAAGGCCCAGTGGGCAAGTATTAAGATGTCACCGTGTGCCAACCACGCGTTATTAACGCCGTCTTTGCATACAAAGTCGGCGTCTTTTTCGCCTCAAATTGAACCGTTGCGTCGACTTCCATACAAAGTCGGCGTCTTTTTCGCCTCAAATTGAACCGTGTCACGTGACACGTTCAAAGCACGCGTCTTAAAAAACGCGTGCTTTTGACACGTCTCAAAGCACGCGTCTAAATTAACGCGTGCTTTTTTTGAGACGTGTCTAGCAAACCACATGAAATGAACGCCTGGTTTGGCTCAATCAGCGTGTGGTTTTCCAAAATTAAAGTCTGCTTGCGTGAATCTCCGATGGGAAATTATGACAACAATTGTAACAACGTCCCAGCTAGAAATTGTACGTTCCCAGAACGTTCCTAGAACGTTCGCGTTGGTGTAAAGGACGTCGCCTTATGACGTTCCCAGAACGTCCCATGTTGGGCTCAATGTGGAGTTCTTTAAAAGGTAGGAGGACGTTATTTCGGGGCCTTTCAGGACGTGCTGGGAACGTTTAGGGAACCATTATAGGACATTTCAATGCTACTCTCCACGACCTTTGCAGAACCTTTTAGTGACATATCAAACTTTCGTTTTCGGTCCTTGCATCCCGTTATCTGAACCACTAGCTATTTCTTTGTCTTTATAGAAAATGTGCAGAACCTTTAACAAATAAACTAATTACAATACTTTTGGAGAACCTTTAAGGGATCCAAAACATTGCTATCCATTATGTTAAATATTCTCATTGTTATTTTTCTGTGTTCTACTGTGGGAGAGCATCGTAATAAGCATTAGGCTACAACACATGGAATGACGAATCTTGAATCTTGAATTTAAAAGTTAATCAAAATTATTTTATTGAAAAAATAAACATAGAAATGATAGGAGAGTCAGATAGTTAGTGAGAGATCACTATCACTGTTTTCCTCTTCTTCTGGCGCCCCAGATCCTTCTTCTTGTGCCCCAGATTCTTCTTCTGGTGCCTGGCAAAATTAAAACATCTCTATTAATCTCTCATTGTTGCATTTAATTACACTTGTATAAGATCCAACTATGAGGGAGTGTATTAACCAAATATGTTTGCCATACAAGAGTGGCTATTGATATGACAAAGTAAGATTTTAACTGGTTAATAAAGATGTCCGTTAATCGTAAATTCGTAATTGTCATGTATTGGTAATAGCATTGACACACTACACCAGAAGGGGGTGCTATCCTATGTTTAATAGTAGATGTATGCATTACGAAATAAACCAGTGTAGAACTGCATACTGATGCTATATAAGTGAATAAGTACACTATTAATGACTAGGAAAGTCATTACAGTAATCATAGAGAAAGAAACGTTTTTAAAAGAGAAAAAGTTAATGGTAAATGTTATGCTACCTTAGTTTGTTTAATTAAAGGAAAACTTACAGTTATTGGGACCACCTTGGCCCGGTGAGGTGCATGCTTAAGGGTATCTCCTATCCACGCCTCGATCTCCTTTTCGCTCACATTTGGGAACTGCTCAGCACAAGCTCCTATTTAAAAAGCATTATAAGTGAAATGTTCTATAGACAATGTAAAGGAAAACATTGTATGGAAATCGAATTTCTTACGTAAAACAATATTGTCCTTGGACCCCTCCTCTTCTCCCTGTACACCACCTCGCTTGGACCAATCATCACCTCCCATGGCTTCTCCTACCACTGCTACGCTGATGACACCCAGCTTTACCTGTCGTTCCCCCCGACCGATCCGGGGATCTCAGCCAGGATTGAGGCCTGCCTCACAGACATCTCCGCCTGGATGACCAAGCACCACCTCCAGCTGAACCTCGCCAAAACCGAACTCCTCATCATCCCGGCCAAACCGTCCATCTCCCATGATCTCTCAATCACGCTGGGATCTGCAACGGTGACCCCTTCTTCCTCTGCCAGGAACCTCGGGGTTACCAAGGACGACGAGCTCTCCCTCACAGCCCACATCGCTGCGGTCTCCCGGTCGTGTAGATTCACCCTCTACAACATCCGGAAGATCAGGAGATACCTGTCTGAGCACTCCACCCAGCTGCTGGTCCAAGCACTTGTCCTCTCCAAGTTGGACTACTGCAACTCGCTGCTCGCCGGGCTCCCAGCATGCGCAACCCGCCCTCTCCAGAGGATTCAGAACGCAGCGGCCCGTCTGGTCTTCAACCTACCCAGACGCTCCCATGTTACCCCGCTCCTCGTCTCCCTTCACTGGCATACCATCATTTTCTGTTGTTGGAGGCCCTGTAATTTCAGTTGGAGTTCTGCCAGCTCGTGCACTGTTCTGCAGGGCCTCTCAATGGCCTCATGTGGCTGGATGGTCATAGATGTCCCTGGACCAGGATGTGTGTTTTGAATAGCCTGGACCAGGCGTTCCATGGAATTGGCTATGTCTGCCTGCATTCTCTGAATTGCCATCAGGACCCGCTTTTCAGACTCTGCCATTTTTTTATAGAGATCTGACAAATTGAGCAAGAGGGAAAACCAAAAGGTATTTTGACTTTCAAGTATCTGCTCAGTGTAAGCATGTGTGGTATTCAAGAAGTACATGTAGACATTGGCATAGGAAAATAACTATATAATTACCTGCATTTACTGTAGTATGTGTCTGGCTGTCAATGTGTGTGTTGTCTGTCATTGGCACACATGTAGGTTTTATGGTTATTGTTTGTATCACAGGTTAATAGTGACCTTTCACATCATACAATTTGTGGTCTAAATCTGCACCAACATTTTATAGATATTATTATACAGAACATTGACAGCGTTAGTTGAGACACAAGTTAAGGTGCAACTTCACTTAATAAGAACAAATATTTGAAGTTAATAGATGGATAGCTGGATTTGCTCTTCCACAGGTACACTCGTGCACTTTTAAGGTTCATGTTGTTCAATTGTAACTTGTTTAACTCCATGCTCTTATGATTCTTCCCTTTGGCACTTATTGTTGGTTTTTTCACAATGTACGATCCATGTTTGACTACTTGCAATGTTGGGGATATCTCGTTGTTATGATCAGTGACCTATGCACTATTGTAAAGCTCTCTCTTGGAAGTCGCTTTGGATAAAAGCGTCTGCTAAATGAATAAATGTAAATGTAAATGTGGATAGAAGCCCAATATTAAATACTAGTATGCATACCATTTGAAGAAGTGTCTTCTGTAAATGCAGCCACGGATTGCTCATTGTCTTCATTTGCATGGGCAGTGACCGTGAGGTGAGGTGGTGGTATGTCTGAGAATGGACATTGAAAAGCATGTAATAAACTTCAGTTATACACGAGGGGGTTGAATACTTTTGCAAGGCATTGTTACTTCTGTGAAATTACACCAATAATTGAAATTAGTTACTTACAACTTGGAGCCTTAGGGAAGGCTGGTGGGTTTTGAGGAAATGTGGTTTTAGTTTTTTTGGGGGGTGGTGGTATCTCATCCTCACCTATTCATTCATAAAGGTACAGTAACAATGTACAGTGTCATCTATTATATACAATATATTATAGTTATCTCTAAGCATACATTGACTTGTATAAGTTAACAGTCGGCTTTTATAAGTTGGCAGTACTTACTTTCACTATCTGTCCTGTACCTAGAAGGGACAGATCTCTTCCGCCTTTTCTCTTCCTCCTCACTTTCCCCGTTGGAGCTTTCAGTGGCTTTCATGGCTCTCTTTCTGGCTGTCTTGTAGTTGTCTAAGGTCAGAGTAGTTTATACAATATTCATTTTCAGTATGTAAATGTAGCGACCTCCATGACTATATCTTTATTCAGTTTCTCACCAGTGCTTGAGATGATCCTTATCTGGTATTGTTTCCAGAGTCTCTTATCTGGAATTTGGGAAGTCTTTCCCATGCCACTGGCATTTTTAGGGGGCCAGTAGCACATCTTAACCTAAATCATGTCAGGGAAAAATAAAAAGTAATGTCTTTAATATGTTCATGTCTTTGTTCTGAACTATGGGGATGTCACGTGTGTGTACTGTATCTAGCCTTACCCCATTTATCTCTTCTACCCATCTAGCAGGCGCCACACCAACTGAATTTTCTCCAACAAATATGAACACATGAAAACGAACCTGTATTGTCAAAAATAAGAAAATACACTCTTTACAAATTAGGGCCAAGAGCACAATCATTTAAGAAATATGAGAAAATTGCCTTGACAGAAAAATAGAGAACACATACATCATTAACAAAGGGAGTTATTCCAGATAATTTATTCTGACATCGTTCTTTGTTGTTGCTAAAGTATTACAGTTACAGTCTTACCTTGTAAGATGACATTGTAACCGTGCAGTGAAGAAGGCAGGGTTTGAAAGTGGCAAAAGGGTCTGGAAAACATTGGAAAGAGAAGATATTTTAAAACTTGGCAAATATTTATAACAGTATGGAATATAGGCCTAATGTTATCGATGGCAATTATCTTGTCAAAAGATGACTGACTGACATCCTTTTACCCCTTGCCTGTACAGATTCTAATACACTAGGGTTACTTGATTTCCAAATGGTGTATGTATAGACTCGAGTGCCACTGAAGAAAACAGTTTTGAGTGGTTCGATTACCGGGTAATGCAGTGTATTTTGCAGGTTGGAAATAACTTTTATGACTTTATACGATCATTGTCAGAAGTTAACTCTAATATGTCAAATATGTTTTCCATTTTGAGAAGGAATTCGATATATGTAGGTCTATTAGTTATATTAGTATTAGTTAGATTCGACGTCTGCCAATAACACATGTTCAAATAGAAGATTAGGAAATAGACAAATGATAGTATAAATTAAGTGGTTTATTTTTACTTTATTGTTATTTAATTCAGTTTAGGGTTTACAACAAATATGCAAAATATCTCTGTTCAACGTTATACAATAGGCATATGAGCAATAACCTGAGCAATAATATAGCCCAGAAGATTAAATCAAACCATTTTAAGCACTTGTATAGGAATATAGACATTTTAGATTTTACGTATAGTCCCATACATTTATTTGCTCGTTTGATTATTGATCACTTTTAAAAGTGATATACTCAGTTGAAATCAAGCAATGTAACCTACATTTCCGCTAGCCTGTCAATGTTCGGGTCCTTCAAAAATACCACATCAGGCGAATTAACCTGGGGGGTATTCCAGGTAGCCGGTTTTGTGAAAACTCTGAGTTGTTTAACCCTGAAAATAGGCAAACTCCGAGGTTTCCGTTCCAGAAAGAGAGGTAACGAAACCTTTTGGTAAGTTGCCATGGTAACTTACGCTGTGAAACTAACCTGGTCGCGAGCAGGTTAGTTCCATGCCAAACTCTGAGTTTTACCTATCCCCTCCCACTTTCTGAGTTTGATAGCGTTGGAAGACATGGGATATCGTTTCCTGGTTCAGCCGAGCGATCTCGAACAAAATTAAATTCGCTTAGTTATACGCCAATCGCCAAGACTGCGATTTGATGTGCTTTAATTCCCTGATGAATGCCTAAGTTAACGTTACCGTTTCCCGTCACGATCTGTAATTTATTTGAGCAACATTCTCAGCCCTTGGGTCTTCATCGCTAGTGTTATACGCCGTGGACGTGCACACATAATTGACCAAAAGCTTTTTGGCACTGAAATAAAGAAAAATCATTGAAATTGTAGGATTTGGTCTTCTTCATTGCCTACAAATAGAAATCTAACAATGAGTAGCCTTGGTTTGAAGGAAGATGGGAAACTGAACAGTAGGCCTATTAACATTAACCAAATAAGGCCAATAGCCTACCAATTGCAGTTATTTGACTCTTTGGGTTAAATCAAAGCAAGAATGGTCAAATTAAAGTGAAATAATATAATCATGTAATCATATTGCAAATGAATGAAATCAATGAAAGTTAACTAGGCCTACTCTACCATGACTAGGCCCATTGTAAACCAGAGATACAAAGCCAGAGCTGAGGAGAAGGTCTCAGGAGATCAATCATCCACAGAAAAATGCTTCACAATTCCTTTTAATACCCAAGAACAACTACAATCACACCACAATCTTGACCCTTTCTTATCAACATGACTATGCTACAGTAAGTTACACAATGAGATGTGAGAGCCATCAAGTTGAGACTCCATCCAGTAACTCCATAGTTTACCATATGAGAGGTGGGGGCAGGTTGATAGCCTTACAAGGTCAGCCTCTATTCTTCTGCCCTAAGTCCTACACCATCTCTTGGTAAAAATAGAAATTCAGCAAATTCAATAATTAATTTTCATAGCCTATAGGTTATTGTTCCTACAATTAACATCACTTTTGACCATGCATTCTCCCGTAACTGGAGTTCCAGTAAATCGTTTTCGAGATTAGTCTTTATTCGTCTACCCTAAGTAGGCCTACACCATCTGTTGGTCAGTTTTTGGCACTTTCTTCATGAGGTACAGTTTGTACAACTCATTTATTTGTAACTATATAGGAATAGGCCTACATGAGATTACATTAGCTACATTTCACAGTTCCACATGCAAAATACACCTGCCATTAAATGAACATCTGTAGCATCCATGCTCTGTTCAACATGATTAGAATGTGCAAATCGTTTTTATACGATGTAAATAATAGTAAGCTACATGGGGAGAGAACTACCAGCTACCACATAATTCTCTGCATCCATTTCTACGGCAGCCGTCAATGTCTTTTCGTCATCATCATCTTTTGATGAATAGCATTCTGTTGGGGGAAACTGCTTGAAATAGGCACCAATTGATATTGAATTAGTATCATGTCGAATATGATTAAAACCAAGGTGACGTCGAGGCTACAATCACAAGCGTATAGCCTAAGCAAACTATGCATTACCTGCGTAGTATGTTTTTATATTTAATAAAACATTGAACCTGCTATTTTATTAAGGCCACCACTTTTTCTCCTGTAACATTAACGGACAGTTGGGTTAAATGTTCAATGTATGGACTGGCTATTATATTCAAATGTATGCTCGGCAGCAATTGTCTCCCACGCCACTTGCATACGCTGCTACAGCCGTGTTGCTTTTTTCCGGAAAATGTACTCGACCATAAACACGAAATGAAACTTGAATCTGAAGTTTGGTGACGTAGGACAACGTTTTTTGTCGCCGGGTGGCATGGTGGATCCTAGTATCGGAGCTCCATTGATGTTGGCTTTCAATAGTTCTCATGCCCGCGCTTAACTCTGAGTTGACGTACTCCGAGTTGAGTTAACTAATTCATATCAGCTTTTCTGGAACCGAATTTTCAGAGTTTCCAATGTTAGAGTAACTCAACTCAGAGTTCAGGGTTAATCTCAGAGTTTGTTAAACCCGCTACCTGGAATACCCCCCTGGATGGACAAGCGTGAATGGTAAGTTGTTTATCATACAGAAGGCCATGCTTAGTTTATATTACTAATAGATTAGTAGGTATAATTAGTATAATCTATTAGTAATTATTAATATAGCTAATAGTAATCGTATTGTTGTCCAATTAATATTATTGTATCCGTTATATCGAGTATTTTTAGGTTAACCGTCAGTATCGTAAGGAGTAACATGAACTCCCCGCTCGTTAGCTACAGTTCGCTCGCGCAATGCATTTGATGTTAGCCGTTAGCTACTATACAGTAGCACCGAGGTTTTTCCAACTGTCACAGTAGCATACAAAACCTTACCACAGTACAGTACAAAATTGTTATTTTGTCGGAAATTAGACAAAAATATACGCTTACAAGTTCATACCCACATTAACCTTAACAAAACATTATGTAGCTAGCTAGAACATACACCAGTGTAGCCTCACCTGTCAACGGCGATTGGTACTGTAGCTAGGCTAGCTAGCCTAGCTTAGTAGCTACTGTAGCTTGTCGAACGGTTGGTGGTGTTCAACTAACCTACTACTGTATCTAGTGTTAGCTAATGCTAATTAATTACAAAAATCTACAATTAACTACACTAAAACACTAATAGATAAAACGATTTATGAAAGTTAATATGTACACAACTATTCAACTAACGCTATAACTACACTTCTAAGCTATTCTAAAATACAAAAACCTATACTATACTATCTAAACTTTCGAAAACGATTACTCAATATTAAAAAACTATACCAATAACTATTATCCTACTGTAGCACTATATAACTCTATAACCTATTTCTTTAATATCCACCAACAACTCTGCGAAGAAAGACGTTTGTTAGCACAATTTGAATGGGTTGCTAAACCATCCACGAGCCGGCCTGGCTCGAGCCGGCCTGGCTCGTGAGTTAAATTTCTAGTTTAAGTGGTGGTTTTAATCCAGCCACCTTTTGGTGTGTTACTCTTCTGTACCCATATGAATGGAGACTTTTGTGCCATATTTGTTGTATAGGCTAATCAAGTTGTGTACTATAGTAGTAGTACAGGGGGATATGTTAAAAACTTGTACAAGTATTTGTTTGTCACTCATTGACCCTTGATGTAACTGATAACATTCACATGCATTCTCTCAAAGTAACTTGTGGCCAAAATGCTTCCTACTGTGTTTATTGATGAACGTAATACTACTGTAAAACTAATATCAGCATGATACAAATAATCTTTGTCTTCAGCTTCCTGGGTGTCCCCATATCTAAGGACTTTGCCTAATCCCTCAACACCCTTCCTGAGGACCTCTGCTGGTCCCTCAACACCATCCAACTCAGCCCAGCTACAGTTCCACGTCCGCCATCATTGCCTTTCCCTCGTCAGCTATCACCATTGTCTCCACAACCTTCAATAAATTATACACTTTTGAGCGGGCTC
>CAEFZP010004694.1:20000-33336 GCA_903064625.1 Mallotus villosus | reverse complement strand
CCGCCCTCCCTCCCTCTTCCTCGCTCGTTCACAACACACCCTATCTGCTCTCTCCCTCTGTCTCACACACAATCCTGCCGTATTTTCTCTGTCTGTCTTTCACACACACACACACACACACACACAACACAGACATTCGTCTTAACCTCTCACCCTCCTTCTCCTCTCACACACTACATCCTGCCTACTTCTCTATCCTTTCTCTCTCTCTCTCTGCCTGTCTCACACGCACACATCTAACGTACCTCTCTCTCTCTCTCATCCTTCTTCCCTCCTTCTTTCCAGCCCAGCAAAACTGCTGTCGAGGGGTCCCATCTGCCATGACAACATCTATTCATGAGCACTGGCTTCAATGTCATGATGATATAACACTGGTCCTTATGCCGTGCTGCCTTATGCTTACTATGCAGAGTTTTGAGACTTCGTTTTTTATGCTTTAAGTGCTTTTCAGCTCCTGAATAGCCTTTTCAATGCATTTACAATGGTAGTAATGTAACTTCTGGCTGAATGGTTTTTCTTGTAGTTTAACTGTTATAGTATGTTTCTGTGCTGGGTATACATGGTAAAGGAGTTTCAGTGAAGGTGTTTAGCCATTATCTTGCGTTTTTGAGGACTTTCTCTTTCTACTTTGTTTGCTGTTCTACAGGTACACTCTTGCACTTTAGAGGTTGGTGTTGTTTACTTGTTTAGCTACATTCTCTTATTGTTCTTCCCCATGGCATTTATTTCGTTTTCACAATGTATGCCTCATGTTTTGGCTACCAGCAATGTTTGGGGATATCCCGTTGTTATGATCAGTGACCTATGCACTTTTGTAAAGCTCTCTTCTGGAGGTCGCTTTGGATTAAAAGCATCTGACTAAATAAATACATGTAAATGTAATGTAAATGTCTACCGTCCGTCGCTACCCAAATCTTCTACACAAACCAGTGTACACAAACCTTCACTTCACATTAGACCCAACAGACACAAGACTACATTTAGCTGGCGATATTCCGTGGGAATCCTCTTTAAAAAGAGTTGTGAAGCTTTCGTTCACTGGTCCAAAGTTTGGTCGGACTGCAAGAATAAAAGCTTACAAAACCTGCGTTGGGAGGAAGCGTTCAACAGTCGCTGCTGTCATGGGAACGTACGGAAGGGTCGGATAGGAGCTGCTGTCATGGGAACGTACGGAAGGGTCGGACAGGAGCTGCTGCCATGGGAACGTACGGAAGGGTCGGACAGGAGCTGCTGTCATGGGAACGTACGGAAGGGTCGGACAGGAGCTGAAGTGAACATCAGACTGTGGGTGAGTTCCCAGCGGACCGACACACTACGGGTTAACTTGGTTACGGTAGTCGAGGTTACGGTAGTCGAGGTTACGGTAGCAGAGTCGAGTCTGACTGCGAACACGACCGTCTCTCCCGTGCGTGCTTAAAATATTCACGTCGCGGGGGCCACAGGGGTAATGGAGGGTGTATTATTCAGGAGGGGCACGCTCTTCGTCTCGCTCTCGCTCGCTGTGGAGAGGGCGACGGAATGTCTGCGCGACAGGCGCAAACACGTCACGTCGGAAAGATCTTTGAAGCGCGTGTGATTGGAGAAACCTGTCGTTCTCGTAGGCCGATCGTGGAGCGTTAAGGGTTAACACACACACCTGGACCTTACGACAAGCAGCTCCGTAGCGCGTTAAAGTGTGTCCAGGGTAGATGTGTGTGTGTCCAGGGTGGACGGACTGGACGTGTGTGTTTTCATCGCTTACTTCAAAACAGAGAGTGAGATGGAATAGATGAGTTCTACATTTGAATTCTCACACTAAATGACAAGTCTGCATTTAAAAGGAACCTGGAAACCCCATTCCTGAGTCCAGTGAACAGAAGCGTATTTGCGAACATGAATATTGGAACAGGCCACAGGCACATTTGAGGCTAGCTCGTTCAGTCGGCTAACCAGTATATCGATCAGAACGTCTGGCCTGAGGCCAGCTCTCATATGATGAGTACTTTGTGCAGGAGAGAGAGAGAGAGAGAGAGAGAGAGAGAGGAGAGGAGAGAGAGAGAGAGAGAGAGAGAGAGAGAGAGAGAGAGCGAGAGAGAGAGGAGAGAGAGAGGAGAGAGAGATGAGAGAGAGTAGAGGAGAGACAGACTCGACTCCAGAACAAATTAAATGGGCGGCCATTTTTTTTCACAAGTGGGTCACGCATTTACAAAGCATGTATGAGAGTCAAAACAAGAGCAGCCTTCATATTCTGGAGGAAAGTGTAGCCATCTGATATTTTATTTATAGCCAATGCCAGTATTAAGGTATATTGTAGAGGAGATGGGAAGTATTGAGTCTGGACAACTTTTCTCTTTTGGCACGCAGACTCGTGTGGCGTTTCATTCCGTACAGCTACAACAAACGGTCTGTCACTGTCGTTCAAAACCCAAAACCCAAATCAAACAACAAAGACACGAGCAACAACACAGAAAGGTTTTTGGCTGAGCGGGTTATGGAATTCGATTCCCCGACCGTGTCAAATGACGTTGTGTCCTTGGGCAAGGCACTTCACCCTACTTGCCTCTGGGAAAATGTCCCTGTACTCACTGTAAGTCGCTCTGGATAAGAGTGTCTGCTAAATTACTAAATGTAAATGTAGCAACAACACAGAAAGGTTTCTGAAACATGTTCCCTACAGCACAGTGTAGCGTGGTGTCGTATTACAACAATGATCTTGATCGTGCTCATAAAAGATTTCCATAATCGGTCAAATCAGCAGGTCATCATATCAACTCAGACGTGGAGTCAGATGGCTGAGCGGTTAGGGAATCGGGGGAATAATCGGAAGGTTGCCGGTTCGATTCCCGACTGTGCAATAATGACATTGTGTCCTTGGGCAAGGCACTTCACCCTACTTGCTCGGGGGAATGTCCCTGTACTCACTGTAAGTCGCTCTGGATAAGAGTGTCTGCTAAATTACTAAATGTAAATGTAACTCAGACAGAATTATGACACGGGGGAAGTGTGCTTGTCTGATTTGAGACTAAGATTATGGACAGGTTTCCCAGGGCAACTAGACACAGAATCCTTGAATAACATTTTAGATTGTAAATCCAATATATGTATGATCGATTATAAATCCATCATAATACATATATTTATCAACTTAAGTTCTTCTGAACATCACAAGTTTAGATTTTCTTTTGCTATTTGGATCATACAAGGCCTAAAGTCATACAACTCGTCTTTTAGTTAAAACACGGAGGTCTAGGAGCATTTAAGGGGAATGTATATTGTGTGTTTAGATGCCCTGTGTGAAGTCATAGAACCTTAACGCAACAGTGGGGTTAATACTGTGTCACAGCACAGTGTGTTACCATGGCACTTGACATGCAGGCACATTGACGTGTAATCAGATTTCCACTGCAAAACTGTGTTAAAATCATTGACATTCCAATTTGTCTACTAACGGTATTTTGATTTCACACACTCAAATCTGATGAAGCAACGCATCATTCCGAGTTCTATCTGCCCCATTCCATTAAACGGACTAGATGTTTAGCCTACTAGGACAGACGGCATCGATAGCTAAGGACTGGACTAAGAGCCACATAGACAACTGCCTAAGCCGTGGATTCTTCGTGTCAACATATTGAATGACACAGAAACCTCGATCACTCAGTTAGAGAAATCCTCACTACTGAGTCTTGATCCATAGGATCAGTCAAATGCGATTACCCCCGTTGATTAACCAAATGGCACTTATAACCCACTTAAACCAGAATGGAGTTTGATAACAACAAAAGCCGAAAATCTCAAATCAAGATATGTTCATATCATTTGTATCGATTATGAAAAGCTGTGAATGAGAAACTATAGCCTACGTTTTGTCTGTTGCTATACGGGTTGAAAAATGAAATATCCGCTGTTGAATACCGTTTATTAAACTTCTTATAAGTTTTCGTGAGAACGTGTACTCTTTTGCCATTTTTCATTTTGCAAAGTTCTTAAAATTAGCAATAAGCATGAGTTACCGTTCTGTCTGTCCAGTCTCTTGCAGTTGAAGAAGTTAAGAGTCAAATAACCGTCTTTACTTAGGTCCCGGTTAGATGTTTATGAAGCCTAAACCGTCTTGAAAATAACGGCTTTGAGCAACATATCTGTTGTATAACTTGAATGCAGAAAAAGATTTACTCACTCTGGTACACGAAGTTGACTTTTTACAAATCGGTTGAAGGGAATTTCTTTCTGTAGTCCACCCGGTATAGGCTACGAAATACCGGCAGCTTCGTGGTCAGCTAGCTAGTAGCCAACTGGCAACTGCAAACTCCCATCTCTTCTTCGAGGTCAAGTTGACCGGGTTCGCCACACAAGCCGATTCCGAATAGCCTACACACTTAGGACTAATACTACACAACCGCAAAAAGGACTAAGTATCCCGTTATATCTTTCTCTACGTTATACCATTCTGTGAACTTGTCAGTTTTGCAAAAGACGAAGATCTGGAACTATCAAACACCACTCGTATTCCGACGCGATGTTCTGTCCTGTATGTTGGGCATTTAAGTCAAGTCTCTCAACTCAACGGTTGTTGTCAAGCTGCTTACTTGAACAATCAATCTTCTTTCCTCCCTCCCTCCCACCGTCTCGCCCTCTCGCTCTCTCCCTCTCTCTCATCCCAGTCTGTTGACCGAATGCCCTATGGCTCTCCTTCTCCCCAATAGCCATGCAGAAAACACAACTTGTGTGTGTGTGCACCGTCTGTATAAATGCGATTTAAAATCAAAATGGTAATTGAGTAAAAAAAAACTATCGACTTCATGGGGGGGAAGGGAGGGGGGTTCAAAATGTGTGTTGTGACCCCCCCAGAGAAATCTATCACACGCACACAGCCAACCGTAGCTTCTCTGTGTTCCCCCTCTCCCCGCCCCCATCTGTTCTGCAGTGGACAGAACTATTACAATATTCTTGTTGGAACAAACGCGCCATTCATTGACCCTCTCTCTCTCTCTCTCACCCCTCTCTCTCTCTCTCTCTCTCTCTCTCTTTATCGCACTGCTGGCGGAGGGTAACGAAACTCTGGGATCACGAGCCCTTCACAGGAACAAGTCGGGTTGTCGAGTTAGTCTGCTTATGAGGCTAAAGGGGTTTGACTTGCCGGCTCGACTTTTACCGGATTAATTCCTTTCAGTGAAATGTTACTACATTTCATACAAACGCGTAGGCTACCTGCCATCACTGTAATTATAGTGTTGGTCACACTGAACATCTTCAACATGCAGTTATGCGTCACCTATACTGTGCCGTGTGTGTGTGTGTAGCGTAGAGAGATCCCTAAGTATAGGCTCCAAGCTGTTCAACATGTATAGCCTAGTGTGCGTGCTCGTGTGTGTGTGCGTGGCATGTGTATCTGGCATGTGTGTGTGCGTGGCATGTGTGTGTGTGTGTGTGTGTGTGTGCGTGTGTCTGGCATGTGTGTGTGTGTGTGTTAGTGTGTATGGCATGTGTGTGTGTGTGTGTATAGCATGTGTGTGTGTGTGTGTGCATGTGCGTGGCATGTGTGTGTGTGTGTGTGTGTCTGGCATGTGTGTGTGTGTGTGTGTGTGGCATGTGTGTGTGTGTGTCTGGCATGTGCGTGGCATGTGTGTGTGTGGTGTGTGTCTGGCATGTGTGTGTGTGTGTGACAGAGAGAGAAAGAGCCCCCTGAATATATGTATCACATTTCCTGAAGGTGCCTTCACAGCCAGACAGCAACACGTGCAACTCATTCTGCTCCCCCTTCATACCGCACTCACGAGCTCCAAAAGTATTTCGATTCCCACCACAACCACATACACACAGATGATGCATATCGGTTAGTTTCTAAATGTTCAGGTGGAAAATGTATCAAGCGATTGACACAGTTGGTAGCATGTTTACCGACAGTAGCTGATAGTTGCTATAAATCAAGTCAATAAAGCAATCGCTGCACCCCAGGAGTGCTCAAAATGGTATCCATAACAACAGCGACATCTTGTGGTGCAAGTTGTGCATTACTTATATTTATTTCGTATTCATATACGAATATTCTACTGCAATCGTTATATTCCCTTGAAACGTTAGCGATAATTTTCAAGGTAGAAGCGATATCCTTCAGTTCACACACAAGATAATGCTGACAGCGGTGGGATTCGAACCCACGCCCCCGAAGAGACTGGAGCCTTAATCCAGCGCCTTAGACCGCTCGGCCACGCTATCCCCTACGTCACAATTTTGAACCCATATTCTTAGAAAATCGACAACAAGTGCACAGATTTATTTATATTTTTATTAGACAGACAATTTAACAACAGTGATATATCCTACATGATATATCCTACATATATCCTACATCCTAAAGTAAGATGAATTAACAGACAAATAATTTTATAAAAATGTACACAAATGTAATTGCTTTCTTTAACATGAAAGGTGTGAGGGACAATCAAGCATTTACTTCAACAAAAATATAAAAGTTTTCAGTTATGACCCGACAGGGGCGCTATAACCTTCCAGTTGCAGGACACCATATTGGTTTTACATTAGCATGAGTGAAACTGTAGATCCACTTGGCCAGTTGCCTCTGCAGGAGCACTGCCTGTGTTTTGTTTAGTGCTCATTCAAAATGCAGAACACGATGTACAGAGTTTGTGCAACGCCAAGCTTCTCCTTACAATGCTTTGAGTGTGTGTTCATGTGTGAGAACGTGAGAGAGTGTGTGCGTGTGTGTGTGCATGTGTGAGAGTGTGTGAGAGTGTGTGCGTGCGTGTGTGCGTGAGTGTGCATGTGTGAGAGCGTGTGAGAGTGTGTGCGTGCGTGTGTGCGTGAGTGTGCATGTGTGAGAGCGTGTGAGAGTGTGTGCGTGTCTTTTTCTCCACCCTCACCATGGCCTCCACATCGAAGGGTCCCCCCCCACGGAGGAACTGGGGGAGGCCAGAGTGGGCTCCCGGCACCACGGGGGGGAGGGCGGGGGAGACAGGGGGAGGAGAGCCTGGGGGAGACGCTGGGGGTATCTCCCTCACCACACCCTCCTCTCCTTCCATCACCCACTCCTGGGCGGCGTGGGGACGAGGGCGGGGGGGCGAGGGGGACGAGGGAGGGGGCAGGAGGAGGAGCCGACGGCGGGGCCTGAAGGGGGCGGGGAGCGAGAGGGGGGGAGCAGGGAGGGGTACCTGGACCAGAACCGGAACTAGAAAGAGGGCTCCCGGAAAAGACGCCGCCGCTGTCGTCGCTAACCGCCACGCTAGCGGGGCTCCCGGTCCTCTCGGCTCCGCCGGCGTTGACGTGGGGGAGGGATCCCAGCAGGTGGTTGAGCAGACGTGCTCCCTGGCTCTTGTCCAGGCCGGGGCAGCTGAGCAGCAGGTTGTGGACCTCGTGCATGCACTGGATGTAGCCCGTGCTGTAGCGCTGACGGGCTTCGAACCCGGAGCCCTCGCCGGGGCCTGCTGGGCTGCCTGGAGGGAGGGCACCACAGGGGGGCAGGGGTGAGTACGACAGGCGAGGTAACGGGGAGGGGGGATGGAGGAGGTGAGACGTGGGTTGATGCGGTTTGGCATCAGTACTGGGTTGTGGTCGTAGGAGTTTCACTCAGAGAAAGACATTTCGGAGACTATAGTTCATCTTTAACAGCTGAGTGAAGAAATCAATATCTGGAGTTTTTGAAGATATTTTAGAATATCTAGAGTTTAGTTACCACAGAGTAAGAGTCATGTGACAGGTCTTGTGTTGATGATTAGTGTTATGAGTTAAGAAATATCATAAAAAATGTCGGGCAGTGAAGGAGTTTGTGAATAAGTTGACAGATCTATGATGTGTCAGCTCTCCTTACAGTGAAACAAGTGAGGTGGTGACAAATAAGAACACCTGGTTTTGGAGTTCCGTTCTGTCATAATCTCTTGGTCATGTGGCAGATGGGACCAATAGGAGCTCTTTGATATGCAGAGGGAAGAGCCCCTATTGGGTGACACATCACTCCATCATTAACAACTCATGATAATGAGGGTATTGGGTGAGGAGAGGGGGGGCGGGAGGCTAATAGAACATTGAGAGTGTTGCATTTAGAACCTGGTAAATTGTTGCTAAGTGCAATAGAACTTTGGGAGCGTTCCATTAGAATGTGGTCATTTGTTTGCGGAGTTCTAAGAATGTTTTGTTAGGTTCCATGGTTCCATACCTGTTCTGTTTCCCTTCTGTAGGCCTTCCATGTGCTGCACTGTGATCTCCAACACATCTGCCTTCTCCAGCTTCGATTGCTGAAACAGACATGAAGTCAAATGGATGTTGGGTGTATTTTTCTATGAATATATTTATGGAAATATAAACATAGTATGAGTTTATGTGTGTGTGTGTGTGTGTGTGTGTGTGTGAGAGTCAGTGTGTGTTTACTCACATCCAGGTTGTAAGCATCAACCATAATCCCCTTCAGTTGCTCCAAACTGCAGTTTATACGCTCCCGCCTCTTTTTCTCAATGAGCGGCTTCCGGAGCTGTCAATCAAACACCACAAATAAACACTCCATATTCATGTCTCTATGTCTCGTGCGAAAACATCAACAGGACAAAACTCGTTTTTTTCACACTTCGATAGGAAGTCCATGTGTAAATACAGACTATGACACAGCACTCTTCCGTCGGTGCTAAGTGTAGAAGCTTCCCCAATTTGTGGCTAAATTACCACACTAAATTAACTTTTGTATGTGTGCGACGCACGCTTTGAATGGCGTACGTGCGTCGTGCATCATTCTATCATGCAATCAAAACACACACGTAGCACCACGAGCATGCAAAACATCATCTTGCAAAACATTTCCAAATGTTCCATGCATTAAAAAGGAAATATGTTTTAAAAAAATGCTCCGCTTCTATTCAAGCAACCCTACAGATGCACCGAATGCTGAAATGTTTTAATTCGAACGTAGCCTACTTTTCGCTCCTCTTTGGCGCTCGAGTTCTTGTCGTTTCCCTGCGTGCTTGAGGCGGTCATCTCTGCACCGACTGAGCTCGCGCTTCACACCACAACACTTGGGGGGATCTCGTTTTGATCTCTCTCCAGGGCCCCGTTCCGCCCTCTAATCAACGAAACTCTCCTGCACTAAAAACTGCTATAGCGCGCGCTATCAACAACCAGGGATGTGATCCATGAACGGACGGAGAAAAGATGCTAAACTCGGGGTCTTGCGTGGAAATGACTAAGCACTGTTCTCTCTGGCCTCAAATGCCTTTTACGCACCGTAGCCCAGAGACCCTGACACCTCTCCACCCACCGACATTAACATGACAATGTTTGGGTGCCCTCTCCCCCGCACTTTCCCACAGCCCCGCCGTGGGCACGTTTCACGGAGCACGGCCCGATTCACCCCGGTGCTGTCAGCCTACAGAATGGCGCGGGGAGGGGGCGACCTGTTGTGCCTGTAGGCAGCACGAGGAGAGGTGACGTGCTGGAGTTTTAACATTTATTCGATTAGGATCGATAGAGATTCATAAGTACTAAATGATATTCCATAACGACGCCAAGAATATGGCTCATGAATATGGCTCGTGGTCAAGTGCTGTCAGAAACTTTTTTTTAACTGCGAATCACGTGACGTGAACGTGGTTTGAAAATGTATTTATTGATTAATTAATGGTGAATGGTATTCAGACGGCATTGACTCCAAACCAACACGTTCATCGGAGACGAGTCTGCGTCACCACTGCAATAAACTAACCACAGCCCTTTAGACATTTCTAAATAGACACAAAAGAAGCGTCGAACTGGGGAAATAAGTCGTGCTACAATGGTTAAAGAGATCTCCAAGGCTTTTCTTTTCAACATAACAATGAAAGGATCTTTGCCGCATTATCTCCGTATCTGCCCCCCTCACCTCACCGTCCCCCCCCTCCCCTTCTTTTATTGTTGCGCTTAAGCGACTACTCGCCATTTTATTATTGCTTATTGCCCCCCCCCCTCCTTTATCTTAAGGAAAGACACACTTCAGTGAAGCGCGTCGAGATCTCTTTTTCTCCACCCTTGTCTGCTACAGCTAATGGCCCCAGTTAGTAGAATTAACAGCCGAAGGCGCTAAAGCTTTAGGACTGAAGTCCAAATGAGTTTTTTTTCCACACCTGCAGTTTTAGGAGTGTAGATTCAGCTAGGGGGGGGGGAGGGGGAATCTGGGTAGGGGGGGGGGTTAATGGCATTAATTTATAATTTAATAAAAATCCTCATTCCATTGAATGATTGAAATAGAGAACTAGACATTTGAACCTGCAAAAAGCCAAGACAGTTCAACAGCTTATTAAACCAAAGTTGTGTTGATGTGCTTTGCACCTTCATGCAGTAAATTCCGTGTTGTGAAAACTTACATGACAATAAAAGCAATTTAGATTCTTAGAGTCAGTCCTGTATCGCAGGCAAGCTTGGGTAGCTTTTGGTTGATGATTAGATTGAGAAGTTTCAGTTTTGCGCAGGCGTGATGATGACTTCCGCTCCGTCTCGCGGCTCATGGAGAGAAGCATCAGCGTGACGTGAAATGAGATCGTTCTAAAGGCTGACAAACCACAAAGGCAACTCACACAGACGCCTACACATACGATGGCCTCGTTAATAACGAGTAGGCCTATCAAACTTACTGGTATAAGAGATCATATCTATCATTGGGTGTGCCACGTCGTCGATGACGTGGCCATCCTTTGTAATCTCACATATATATTTCTTTATTATTGTTTATTTTCCCACCCCTAAAACTCGGTCAATATTTGGACTACATAGAGAACGACCCGGTAAAACGTTCCGTCTTGGTAGCGATTGAGTTGCTTGTATCAGAATTTACGTTCCGATGCATGGTTTAAGCTTAAAGTACATTTTTGTGGCGAAAAGTGAAGCTAATGTGGCTAACTTGCTAGCCACAGTCATTGACGTTCCTACCGTCACTAACGTCACGAAAACACGCGTGACTGCCAGGCTGTAGAAGAACATTCGTTTAGCAGCTCGTTAACTTCTGGGAGATAGCTAGGCTAACTTGAAATGCCAGAAGCATTACTTTACCCTTACATTGTAAGGGGACTGCAAAAATACTAGTCCGGTCACCGGTGGTGTACTGTAGACACATTTCTTGCAGCAACTGAATGGTGAGATTGTCCGAATCCTAGCTAGGTGTTGTTGAGGATAGCGTTAGCTTGTTTTAAGCCATTACCTCAGTTTGCAACCGCCCAACTTTGTGTACATTTAGTCTAGCCAGATAGGCAAATTTCAACTATACAGAAGAACGCTACCGAAATAAACGTACTGTACTGCAAACGATTTGTTTTAAGGAGTTTTTATTTGCAACTGTCTGCTTTTGGACTGTTTAGCGTAGCTAGCTCTAGTAGATAGCTCTACTGTAGTGTAGTAGTAACGCTAACTAACGACTGGCTGTTCGTTCGTGAAGGCGCCAAAAGTGGATGGTAAAAATAGAAAAGGTAGTCTACAGTAGGCTACATTAAACCAATAAAACCGTTTCTAACAACGTTATGTTTTCTCTCCGTGTTTGTATTATTCAATTTAGTTGTAGGCCTATATGTGCTTACTTCTTTTTGCTATACAGTTCAGGTAATGCTAGCTAGGCATTTAGGAGTTGAATGATCAGATCAACCCAACATTCTGGGTTAAATGGTCAACCCATCTTGCTGGGTTAACGTGTGTTCTGTCCTATATTTAACCAGCTGCTGGGTTGGAATTGACTGGGCTGTTTTAAACCTTACCCAGCATTTTTTAGAGTGAACTGTGTCATGTAGGCTAGGCTGAATTGTGAGCTCACGGTGTCCGGTAGCCTACTCTATGCTATAAATATAGCGAGCAACTCGACATTCAGACGTCTCTGAGGTAGCTTTAAAATATCAGAAAACATTTATATATTGACGTTGATACATTTAGATGAATCAATATGTCCTACACCAGCTTGCGATCCATTTTATGACATTAGCCTATGTTGCCCGGGCAACACATACTACAGCGGTCTATGATGCATCTGTTTTCAATCGTTAAAATAAACATTACTCACAAATACATTTTCGTTGTACGATTTATTATGACATTAGATTACAAGTAAACGATTGGTTGGTGAAATAATCATTACCTGTGATTTCAAACGAGTACTGCAACGCTGTAGCCTACGCGAGACACTGTAGCTAACAAAAACATCCACAGCTGTTTACAGTAGGAAGTCAAACGGCGACAGAACATGTTCGGCACTCCCTTAAATCAAAAGTATTTCAATAAGTGAAACTGTCTGACTACTAACCCGAACTTCATTGACACAGCCTAAACTTGTCAATCTGTTCATGAAAGCAATATTTAATTTCAGCCTAAACCGTACAACGGAACGTTCAACCAACGATCGCCACCAAGACGAACACTGTATTATACAATTTACCGGGGCAGCTTCTCCACAAAGGGCTATATCGCATTTTGCGTTGTTACTGACAATGATCGCTATTGAGCTTTTTATGCATGAGCGATTTTCCACTAAATAAATGTCAAGTTTATGTACGTTTTTGGGGGCACGTCATAAGTTAGCAGATATAGAGCTACTGTTTGAATCGCCATTCCATCAGAAATATTTCCAGTGATAACGTTGTTACAGTAGCTTCTTTCCAAGGGTGTTCTTAATGAATTATTATGCAATAGACTATGAGTAGGCTAAATGCTTGAAAATATCACTAGAAGGGAAAAACTTAAAGGGACGGACAAGCAGGCACACCCTCACAATTTCCCCAGAAATTGCATGCTCTCTAGTTTATTATGTTATATGTTATCTTATAAAGTACAAGATGATGATGAAGTATTTATTTTAGCTGTTATGATATGTTGCTATGTTTTAGATGTTATAATCTTAGAAAGTTTAAAGGTAGGCACATACATGCAGAAGGGTAAAGAGAGAAGAAGAGAGAGATTGAGAAATAAACGGAGGAAGACGGTAGAGGAGGTGCTGTAGAGATGTGGGATAAAGAGGGAAATGACGTAAGGTCATCGTGCAATCTTTAGACCGCTGAAACTGTGACTGTCTCGCACTGGTCGGAAGTGGTTAACTTTTGACATCATAAAGCAGTTGATAAAGTTAGATTTTTTAAACATATATCGATTTTTAAAAAACGTTTTTTTTTGTAACTGTTTTAAGGCCTATTAATGGACTGGCGCATGTCTCTGTAGTGACACCTTTTAGAGAAAGGTCAAGTGGTAATAATTTAAATACATTAATTTAAATTAACCCAATCTGTGAAATGATGAGGACCACTTTACAAGAAGGCAAATGGCTGTTCTGGGTTGGGGGAGCAAGCAGTAGGCCCTATCTCAACATCAGAAGATTTGTTTAATCTGATTGATGAAATACACACATCATGTT